>JAKCPI010018622.1:0-10991 GCA_023213315.1 Euborellia annulipes | reverse complement strand
CCTATTCCGCCTTAACTTCCAGGGTTATTCTTAAAACCAAATGAAAATTTTGTAAGTTTTGTTAATACAAAATGATGATGTGTTGTTGAAGTTATGTTAATTGAAGTGGATCAGTTGAATGGAAAGAAAGGGGCTTTAATAAGAGAGAGAGAGAGAGAGAGAGAGAGAGAGAGAGAGAGAGGCTGGTTGCTACCTGAGCGTTGTGTTGTGTGGACCCTGAGAGGTCAGCATCTGACCCTTCGTCTTGGTCTTGGTCTTCATCTTTTGGTCGCTCCCGATTCGCTCCGCTGGCGGCTCGACTTCCTCACCTGCCGACCGACCCTCTCTCAGAATTCATCATCACCCAGGTTCAAGGTCGGGTTACATACAACCTCTACCTCTCTCCCTTTACTTACTTTTTCGTCTAGTCATTGAACCTTCATTAGATATCAAATGGAAGTTTTTTTTTTCTTTATTAATAAAAGATTAAACTCATCTTTTCCCTAGTCGCAACTTCTTCTTCTTCTTCTTGAATAGTTAAATAAATACTTCTTCTTCTTTTATTATTTATTCTTCTTTCTTCAAATAGAAAAGTTGCCTCCGTCATCTCCCACTCAATCGTTCAATCGAATTCTCATCTAAAAAAACTTTCTAGCTTTGCATCTTCTTTTAAAAATTCTTTGGCCAAAATAATCCTAGTTTCGGTTATAATTAGAGCCCGGATGAATGGAGAATATACATTTTAAAGAGCATCTAAAAAATAATTGATTTTTGAATTTTAATCAAAATCGTTTGAATGAATTTTGAGAAAATCGAGGGAAAAAAAAACTGAAAAAGTACATCATTAAAGTACTAGTACTTTTTGGCCGATTTTGTTTAAAAAAGCTTATTTTCACTCCTCTGGGGGAGGTGCCCAACTTAAATATAAAATTTCAACCTCCTAGCCCCTACCCACCTGACTTCCGTTTTATGTTCCTATTTACCACTCTCTCTGCTGAATTAGTCAGGTAAGAGGAATCCCGAGTCAAAGAGGGAAATTTAAAACTTTGCAATTACAAAATTTCCAAACAGTGAGCAAGAATAAATTCGATGCATTTGCTCGCCGAAGGCGACAAAGGGGGTCCAGGGGGCTCAGTCCCCTTTACATATAATGTTAAAATTTTAAACTTATTAAAAAATAAATTTGTATCTTGTCAAATTTATTCATATGAGAGGTAGGGAAGTTTATCACTTGCAATCTTTAAACTCCCTCCACACACCGGAGGCGAGAATAAATGAAATTTTAATTTTCATTCAAAATTAAAATTTCATTTTTCATTAAAAATTTAATTCAAAATTAAAATTTCATTTATTCTTGCCTTTGCCTCTGAAGATGGCCGAAACGTCACAATAAAAGAAATAATTTTGGCTGCATATGACTTGGAATTTTTTTTTTGACTCCGGCTTAATATAAATTGATATTTTTTAGCATTAGAAATTTTTGTTTTTGTATTAATTTACAAAATAGGGAACACGTCATATGATTAAATATTTTTAAGGGAGGCGTTGTAACATAAAGTTTGGAAACCACTGTTTTAAACAGAGACACAATAAATATTAATATTTAAATTGAAATTTTAAATGAATTAATATAAATATCAAATGTCAAGACGTCTATAAAATGACGGAGAGTTTTGCTTGCGCAAATATGCTTGTGCATGATTAAAATTCAATCGAGCATCAAGCGGCTTGCACAATTAAAATGCTTGCGCAACGGACGCTACAGTTTGCTTGTACAAAAAGATTGCACGTGCATGCTTGTCAAGTAGCCGCCTTTACTATTATAAGTTAATATTTAATAGTTTTTTAAGATCTTTTTCGGCATCTGAGGCCTTATACCGGTAGACTCTTGTTCATTTTTTGTCCCTTTCGGTAGGTATCTCCCTTTGGCCATTCTTTCACTTCCTAATACATTTAATTGAGAAATATCGTTCTTTATTTCCAATCTTTTTTTTTTTTTTAAAGTCTTATGTCATCATCACCTTCGTTCGTCCATTTAATAATTTTTATATTTCCATTTCTAAAACGATAAAATTCGAATAAATTTTTTTTCAATCCTGTTAGACAACGTTTATTTTTAAAGAATTTAACAATTTACAAATCAATTTATTTTTATTAATAAAAAGCCAGGTAGTCTATTAGCCAAACATTGAGCAAGATTATGTCATTTGGGAAAGACATTAATTTTTTTTTTTCAAATAATAGAACTACAGTAAAATAAAATGAGCAGCTTACTCAATTAGGAGTTTTTTTTTTTTTTAATGAATCGAATTCCATTCTGTTAATTTTCACTTAAAATATTTATTATGATTAGCGACAATCTCTCCAAAGCAACAAATTAACGCCGAAAAGAGCACACATTCCTCTACAATAGACATGGATATAATTTTTCATGCAATTATAAAATTATTTTATCAATTTTTCAAAATCTAAATATTTTTTTATTTTATTTTATGGACTGTAGCGAGGAAATAATTTATCATAATTATTGAATAATTTTGATGGAGATAATCAGGTGTGTAAAAGAGGGCATAAAGAGGACTTGTAGACATGGGCGTAACTAGGGAATTTGGCTGGGGAATAGCCTTCCTCTGGCAGGCCTGGAAGGCCCCATATTGATTACACTGTACAAGATTTAAAAATATAATCGAGAAATCGAGAGTATATTTTGCTGACCCATGATAGCACACCAAAATTTGATTTAAACGCGGTTCACTCAACCCAGGTTGTCTATTTAATATGCCATCCAGAAAATTTTAGAGCAGCGAATGACATTAATAGCTGATTGATTTAGAAATGTTTGCTTGTTAACCAATTAGCCATTTTGACGAATATTTTGCTAACCGTTTAAATCACAAAATATCTCGATTCGGACTGAACGAGTCCTAGATATATTTAACAAAGTGTGAGTATATTTATTTGTAGTTGGGTCAAGCCTCCATGATCCCGGGATCTCCAGCCTTTCCAGGCCATCGATATGCTACCCTTTGTAAAATCTTTCTTAATTATCTTGTTATAAAATGCACGGTCAACTTGCATATATAGGGAAATGAGTATTTGTTGGCGTAGGTCAAGAGTGGCCTAGTGCACAGGGTAAGAAGACTGAAAAGTTTGAGATCCTTGGATCGAATCCACCATGGCTCACCTAGAAATGAACATACACTTTGTTAAATATTGCTTTTTTTTATTTGTTTAAGGTCTTTTTGGCATCTGAGCCCATTTAGACCCCTCCCTATTTATTTCAATTGATTGGTATCCAATTAAGTTTTCGCATGGGACGGAATGCGAACCCTTTGGCACTAGAATTCTTAGAGCCATAGGTCAAGGACTCTAATTTGGTAACAAACTATGAAATATCTGAAATGTACAATGAGGGACAATATTAAGTCCCCACCCCCAGAGGTCTACCTGTCTTTAGAGTACTGCGTGTATGCAACCATTTAAGATTAAGAAACAAGTTCGTAGCCTGATTGACTCAAATGAAATATTTTAAGTTAAATTTCACCAGTGGCGTAGCGAGCTTAACTCGCGTCCGGGGCACAATACCTTTTTAGCGCCCCCTCCCCCCATTCGAAAACCATATAATATTATATAAATACTCCATTTAATAAATAAAGTCAAAGGCTCAAGGCTTTAAATTTGAGACAAAAAATGTAGCAATTTTTGTTTTGCTGACCATTTGGCGCCCCTTTGTGAGTAGCACCCGGGACATGATGCCCCCCCTCCACCTCGCTCCGCCACTGTATTTCACCTTTTTATACCTCAAGGAAGCCACATTTTTAAAATCAGATCAATTCACTGCTTCCCAAATTAAATTATGGTTTCTAATTTTTATAGAGTTTATAGAAATGCAGAGGGAACCATTCAATAGACTGACTGGCCTCCGCAGGGCTCTAAGATCTTTGAGTGGGACTTAATATTGTCCCTCACTGTACAAAGTTAGCTCAATAGCCTCCGAGATATGTGCTGAAGGCGGGTGGCGCTGCTAGTACTCTGTATTTCTCTCCTTCACTTGATTAATATCGCTATTATTTATTTACTTTATAAACTTTCTTAACTACGATTATTAAAAAGAATAACCCACCCCAATGTTTATTTAACAATTTTTTTTTTTTTCTAAGCACTTTAAAAAATTAAAACAAATATATATTGCAATTTTTTTTTGTTTGCCATTTTAACTTTTAACATTTATTATATCGTCAAAAAAAAAAGAAAAAGGGCAAATTTAGTTTTGCTGTGCAATTTATTTGCAGAGTTGAATATAGGGCGCGTTTGTGAGTGTGCTGCAGACTCCGAGAGGGATAAATCTCGATAACAGGCGGTCCATTAGCTTTCGCGGTCGGTGAACACACACACACACCAACACAAAGACACTCACCCCTCCCGATGACAGTTATTTTAATAAACGACACCGATTTTAATCATTGCCGACGATATATATATATACACCTAGCGATTCTGTTTTTTTTTTCTATACGTGTACTATATATTCACAATAAAAAAAAAAAAAATGTTTCCTCGTGAATTTTTGTATGATGCATGCAATTTTTTGATCGGTGATAGTCTATAAATTGTACCGATGCGGTTTTTTTAATAGAACTCTAGCTTATCGATAAAATAAAACGAGAGGAGAATATATGATAGAACAGCAAAAAAAAAAAAGGCAGAGGGAAGAATTATTATTATCATTATTTGTCTCTTAGAGTGTTGATGGGGAATTTATCGAGAGGGAATTTTTTTTTTTTTGATCTCACATTCCAGAGTTGAAAACGTCTCTTCTACCCTTTGCAATCAGTAGCCGGGCGATGAGAATAGGTTTCTGTTCTTTTTTCCGCAAGGTAGGCAGCCCAATTTACCCCCCGAATTTGTATACATTCATTTGCTTGTTTTTAATAATTTATGGATGTTTCGGTGGTTGGGTGCCTCCCCATCTTCAGTTCAAAAGATGTCCTGGGATGAGTGTTGAATAAAAATATTAATTTCCACAATTTGGTCTGTACAGTGAATGCCACAAGTGCCTGATAGGCTAGATAGTGGAGTTTTGAGCTTAGACAACGAATGAAGTGGTAATCTTAAAAGTAGCTTTTCCCTTTCAGTTGCATTAAAAAAAGATGTTTTATTTATTATAAAAATATTGATTTAGTTGACTAAGCTCAAGGATTATCTTTCGAGCGGATTAGGCACTTGTGGCGCCCACTGTACTATACCCATATTATGTATAAAGTCTAAATGGCCTAAGACGCCGAAAGACTAAAATAAAAAAATAAAAAAAAATTTTTCCCTTTGTGTATTCTTTGTACTTTCCTCTTACCTCTATATATGTTAAATTATATAGAAAGTACCGTATTGGATTCATGTCAAAAATTCGATGTCGAGATTTTGACGGATATACACGTTTTGAGGTCCCCTGAATCCTAAAAAGTGGTTTTTGCGACATGTTCTGACTGTCTGTGTGTGTGTCTGTGAACAAAATATCTCAAGAACAGAAAGAGCTAGGTGGTTGAAATTTTATATTTAAGTTAGGCACCCCCCTGGGACGTGACACGAAGCTTTTGAACAAAATCGACCAAAGAGTACTAGTACTTTACTGATTCACTTTTTCAGTTTTTTTTTCGATTTTCTCAAAATTCGCTTCAACAATTTTGGTTAAAATTCAAAAATCAATTATTTTTTAGATGCTCTTTAAAATGTATATTCTCATTTTGCCATTGAAATCTTCTGAAGACCACCTTACTCTTGTACTTCATCGGAAATATAGAAGAAATGGTTGCTATGGTAACACAATATAAATATTTTCCCAAACTTTCAAATTTTACATCTTAAAAAAATCGAAGGTACAGTACTGTCGGAATACATGTTGACGCAAAAAATCTGGTATGACAAGCACAGAACTCAACTTTCTCTTACTGAAGGTAATAGAAAGTTGTGAGCTGTGCGTCCAGTCTCACCAGATTTTCTATCTATATCTTCAATTTATAAATTTCAAATAGAAAACAATTGCTGAAACTACAAATAACTTGATATAGGCCTACCTATAAAAATAATGTCGATATTAACGTTCAATAATCGAAAGTTGTGTGATATAGGTTAGTCACACCAGATTTTACAAGAATTTTTTTGGGGAGGGAAAGAGCTCGTGTAGAAGCTTGGAAAGAGCTTGTGTAGAGGGAGCCCCGAAACCCAACGACTCTAATCTTGGGGCATCAAACGTACCGAAAAAATTATACCTTATGTTAATTCTGAGAGTTTTTGACCCTTCTCGGGTCCTAGGATCCGACACTGTGTAAATCAATCTATATAAATACCTAATAAATTTTTTTTTCATTAAAAAAAATATAATTTTTTTAAAAATAAACTAACAATTTCATTTATTTTTTATTTTAATCTAATAAATAGATTCCCATCTGAACTGTGACCTCAGAGAGAAGAGTTTTTCTTAGAAATAAGCGTGGGAAGAAATTTTTTTTTTTTTTCATTTAATAAATAAAACATCCCATATGAGTGTATTCAAATTTTCATCCCATGACCTTTGATTCTTCTTTTTATGGCTCAATCCTAAATAAAAATAAAAAAAGGGTTGGTGGGAGGAAAATCAAGTTTTATTTATCCTAGTGGGATCATGTTCTTAACAATACAAGTGCCGCTAAGGGATTCTAACAGGACGTCATTTAACTAACTACTTCTGCTGTGAATGTCTCGATTCCAATTCAAACTTTTTAAGTTTAAAAAATTATTCTCGATAATTCAAAAATCGATTAATTTCATTACCTATGATAAATCTTTATTATTGGAGACTAGCGGCGCCGCCTAGACAGGGGCTTCGCCTCCTGGACTCCTGCCAGCTGGCTCGGGCCCGCCAACGGCGGACCCTCGCCTTTTCTATTTTTATTTTTTTTTTTTTTAAACATTCACACTTTTTTCTCATTCACACCCCCCCTTCACACAAGTCTTTTCGGCAACTCAGGCCATTTAAGACTTTTAACGATAACTCAGTATGAATAATATATCATTATTGGGGGTCCATGCATTTTTATTGAAGTCATTTGGTATCCAATTGGCTTAAATAAAATCATCGGACTGCCTGGGGTCCGAACCCGCGACGTTTGGTATAGAAGGTAGGCACGCTACCCACTACTCCAAGCCCCGAGGGCAAGAAAATTACTTTTTTTTTTTTTTTTTTGTAAAAAACATTCACACTTTTTTTTCTCATTCACACTCACACACACACACATTCACACAGTCTTTTCGGCAACTTAGGCCATATAAGACTTTTACGATAACCGTTATAATAAATAAACATATTTGGGGTTCAGGCATTTCTATTTAAGCCATCTGGTATCCAAATGGCTTAAATAAAATCATCGGACTGCCTGGGGTCCGAACCCGCGACGTTTGGTATAGGAGGTAGGCACGCTAACATACTACGCCAAACCTCGAGGGCAAAGAAAATTATTATTACTAGGTGTTCCAATTCAGTGCCTGCTTGAGGATTTGTTTACATTCAAAGAATACACAACTGCAAAGAATACTTAAATATTTCTCTATACATTTCCTATGGGAGAAATCGTAACTTTAGGAATTAATAACTCAAAAATTTAGAGGAATTTCGGGATGGAATTAATTTCCTGAAATCCCTAGAAGGTCTTCTTTAAGGATATCAAATTTGCTTTCAAAATTTCAACGGGGAGTTGCCCAAATAGAGCGACAGACAGACAGACGGACTTCGCCTTCGGCGGGCGTCGCGTCTAGCCAGGGAGGCTACCCCCCTGGACCTCCTTGCGGCGGACCCCCGCCTTTCTTAATTATGAGACACTCTGGTGTCCAGATAGGGGGCTACTCCCCGTGAATCCCCTGTCAAATGGCTCGGGCCCACCTGCCGCGACCTTCGTCATTTTCTTCATTCATAAAAAGAAAATTATTATTACATTCCTATGCCACTGCTTGCTTGAAGGTTTGTGTACGTGTCAGTGGAATACACAAATGCAAAGAATATGATATTTCTCTAAACATTTCCTATGAAAACGAACTTTAAGAATTAATAACTCAAAAAGTCAAAGGAATTTCGGGACCCGAGTATTTTTTCTGGACTCTCAAAAACTTCCTTTATAGGACTGCAAAATTTATTTTCAAAATTCCAAACAAAATTGGTTAAACAGAGCGTGGCAGACGGACAGACAGCAGACACTACGCTATTATATATATAGTTATATATTTTTATAGCCCATTCCATTAGTTGGGCTTTTACCCCTATTGGTTAGCCTATCCAATTTGAAAAATAGGTAAAAGAAAGTAAAAATATTCAGATGACATTCCATTGAAGTAGGATATATATAAATTCTTTCCTTTTTTTTTACATCAAAATATGTATTTAAGAAAGGAATCTGCTCTCAATGTGACAAGATTTAATGAAAAAAAAAAAAAAAAAATTTTAACCTGAAGGAATAAAAAGGAAAGAGATATCAAGAAAACGGTGCAATTTCATAATTCATTCCTCCTAATTGCATAGCGCAATTTTTAGCCCGAAGGGGCTGACTGACTTTAGATTGGGCCGCCATAATTAGCCCTTCTTGTTCAAAAGAAGAGAGTAGAGCAAAGAAATTACGCGGGCCGGGTGCTCAGGTCGTGCTCGTGAGTATTAGTTGAATACCTAAAGCCAGGACACACAATGTCCATTGTTCGGTCTCGGTCGAAACAATCGGCCATTAGCGCAGGCTGCTGGTTTGAACCCCAAAACAGGACGAGGCTACCGGAGACCCCGCCGCCCAGGTCATCATTTACTCCATACTCCGGAATTTTATCAAGATATCCAATTATACCGTGCACAACGAAATAAAAAGAAAAGAAAGACCCGGTGATCATTATTTTCTAAAAGGAAAATACTAAATCTTATTTAAAAATTAATAAGTTCAATGATATTCAATTAAAAAAGTTGATTTGCATCTAAAATGTGGGTGGAAGAGATAATAAATTTTATTAAAAGAATTATTTTTCATGTTATGGAGAAATATCTCAAAATAATTCATAAATATGTATTATTATTTAATCGAAAAATGGAATGGTACTTTCCTATACATCCAATTAATCAAATAATGACGAGTAGGAAGGATTGAGATTTTAACAGATCATGCTGATATCTCTTTATTCTTTAAAAAAAAGTTTTTTCCTAGTTACAATTACAAATTTGAAATTTTTTTTGTTTTTATAATATATAATCGGTACAAATGAATATCAGAAGTAATGTTTTTTACTTTCTCTTACCTATATACGTTAATATATAGAGAGAAACTATTCGACAAAAATTCGATGTCGAGATTTTGATGGATATAGGTCAGGGCTGGACTGGAAACAAATATAGTCCCGGGAAATATCGGTGACGTAGGCCCACAATCTTAAATTTAAGAAAAAAAATTGAGAGCCCACCGGGATATTCCCGGTATCCAGGTGGGCCAGTCCAGATATAGGCCTATACGTTTTGAGGTCCGCTAAATTAAAAAAAGTGGTTTTTGCAACATGATTTGTCTGTCTGTCTGTTTGTGTGTCGGTCTGTGTGTCTGTCTGTCTGTTTGTGAGTCTGTCTGTCTGTTTGTGTGTATGTATGTCTGTCTGTCTGTGTTCAATTTAAAGCATGAAGGAATTGTGCTACGAGGTTGAAATTTTATATTTAAATTAGCCACTCTCCTGAGACGTGAAAATAAGCTTTTAATCAAAATCGGCCAAAGAGTACTAGTACTTTACTGATGTAGTTTTTAAATAAACAATTACGGTATATATATCATTTGTTGGTCCATGAACTAATTATGAAAAACATATAACCAAGTATTTATTAATTTAAATAAGCGAAAAACTTGCTTATATGTTTTTGATGTAGTTTTTCCGTTTTTTTTTTTTTTTTTTTTTTCGATTTTCTCAAAATTTGCTCCAACCATTTTGATTAAAATTCATAAATCAATAATTTTTTAGATGCTTTTTAAAATATATATTCTCATTTTGGCCTTGAAATCTTTCGAAGCACACTTTACTCTTGTACTTCATAGGAAAGATAGGAGAAATGGTTGCTATGTCTTACCTTCAGTAATTGAAAGTTGTGTTCTGTGCTTGTCACAACAGATTTTTTTAATGTTGGTTTAAGGTCGGAGCCCAAAATCAATTAGTTCGGCTGGATTCTGGAACCAAATTAAATATTTTATTTATTTGGATATTGTTCAGTATTTCACTTATTATAAAATCAATATTCAGGGGGGGCGCAGCTAGTAAGATTCAAATACATTTGTGGGTAATTATTATTAATGTTAATTTTGAACGAGGAGGACATGGGCTGCTAAACTTAGTTGATAGGCCTGGATAGCTCAGTCGGTAGAGCATTAGACTTTTAATCTAAGGGTCCAGGGTTCAAGTCCCTGTTCGGGCGACTTTTTTCTTTTTTTTTTTTAATAAGTACAGAAAACAATTCTAATGTAAAATAAAATCTAGTGGGGGCTGAATGGTCAAGGATAAAGAAAAAAAATTCAGTAGGAATAATTTACAAGTCGCTTAATTAATCGGGAAAATATATCATTTGAACACAAGCAGGTAGTTGCAAAAAAAAAATCATTTTTTTCTTTATAATTCGCCGCTACATGCTTTTTTGAAAAAAGATATGCTTTTAGGGGTGTTTTTTGTCAACCAAATTGTTGGCTCCCTTCCCCTGTTAGTAATAAAAGCAAATCGTTAACTCTCTCCCCACCCTCTTCCTACTGCAATCATTTTACTTTTTTTGGTGTGTGGGAGATGGGGAATTCTTTTTATTTTTTTGCTGCTTTTTAATAATAAAAATATCTTTTTTTTTAAATCTCTAAATAAGCAGCTTATGGACATATTCTCGTGCTCTCTCAGTAATATTTTTTCAAGATAATCGACTTTTTTCTACAAAAATGCTAATGAATTTATAAATATTTGTTTGTTTATTTAAAGTATAGTATATGTGTTTTTTTTAT
>JAKCPI010018621.1:0-14090 GCA_023213315.1 Euborellia annulipes | reverse complement strand
TAATGACCTATTAAAAAATTATCATAATTAATTCTTTTGTTAACAAGCAAAAACAAAAAAACAATCTGTCCAGTAATCTTTAATTTTTTTTTAAATTTAAAAATGAATTTATTGTTATTATTAATCACATATTAATTAAGAAATTTTTAAAATAAGCTTAGATGATTTATTTAAAAATCCAACTGTCAAATGCCCCCCCCCCCCCCCCCCCCCCCCCCCCCCTAGTTCAGCATTCTTGCTATAGATGGCAGGCTAGTCTAACAGACGATCCATAATAAGCTATCTGGTCTATATTTATATATTTTAATGCTTTTATAAAAGATACATAATATATAATAACATTTATAAAGTATTTATTGTTAAAAGATCAATGAAAATCAACCAAATGCATTAAATATTATTAGCTACCATTCTGACATCTCTTGGCAAATTTTTGAATTACTTGATTTTTTGGGCATACTTTTTATGACACACTACGCCATCTTATCGGGAAAAACATGCGTAACCACCTTCGCTCCTATTCCGCCTTAACTTCCAGGTTATTCTTAAAACCAAATGAAAATTTTGTAAGTTTTGTTAATACAAAATGATGATGTGTTGTTGAAGTTATGTTAATTGAAGTGGATCAGTTGAATGGAAAGAAAGGGCTTTAATAAGAGAGAGAGAGAGAGAGAGAGAGAGGCTGGTTGCTACCTGAGCGTTGTGTTGTGTGGACCCTGAGAGGTCAGCATCTGACCTTCGTCTTGGTCTTGGTCTTCATCTTTGGTCGCTCCCGATTCGCTCCGCTGGCGGCGCGACTTCCTCACCTGCCGACCGACCCTCTCTCAGAATTCATCATCACCCAGGTTCAAGGTCGGGTTACATACAACCTCTACCTCTCTCCCTTTACTTACTTTTTTCGTCTAGTCATTGAACCTTCATTAGATATCAAATGGAAGTTTTTTTTTCTTTATTAATAAAAGATTAAACTCATCTTTTCCCCTAGTCGCAACTTCTTCTTCTTCTTCTTGAATAGTTAAATAAATACTTCTTCTTCTTTTATTATTTATTCTTCTTTCTTCAAATAGAAAAAGTTGCCTCCGTCATCTCCCACTCAATCGTTCAATCGAATTCTCATCTAAAAAAACTTTCTAGCTTTGCATCTTCTTTTAAAAAATTCTTTGGCCAAAATAATCCTAGTTTCGGTTATAATTAGAGCCCGGATGAATGGAGAATATACATTTTAAAGAGCATCTAAAAAATAATTGATTTTTGAATTTTAATCAAAATCGTTTGAATGAATTTTTGAGAAAATCGAGGAAAAAAAAACTGAAAAAGTACATCATTAAAGTACTAGTACTTTTTGGCCGATTTTGTTTAAAAAGCTTATTTTTACTCCTCTGGGGGAGGTGCCTAACTTAAATATAAAATTTCAACCTCCTAGCTACCCACTGACTTCCGTTTTATGTTCCTATTTACCACTCTCCTCTCGCTGATTATTAGAGTAACAGGAATCGGAGTCAAAGAGGGAAATTTAAAACTTTGCAATTACAAAATTTCCAAACAGTGAGCAAGAATAAATTCGATGCATTTGCTCGCCGAAGGCGACCAAGGGGGTCCAGGGGGCTCAGTCCCCTTTACATATAATGTTAAAATTTTAAACTTATTAAAAAATAAATTTGTATCTTGTCAAATTTATTCATATGAGAGGTAGGGAAGTTTATCACTTGCAATCTTTAAACTCCCTCCACACACCGGAGGCGAGAATAAATGAAATTTTAATTTTCATTCAAAATTAAAATTTCATTTTTCATTAAAAATTTAATTCAAAATTAAAATTTCATTTATTCTTGCCTCTGGCTCTGAAGATGGCCGAAACGTCACAATAAAAGAAATAATTTTGGCTGCATATGACTTGGAATTTTTTTTTTGACTCCGGCTTAATATAAATTGATATTTTTTAGCATTAGAAATTTTTGTTTTTGTATTAATTTACAAAATAGGGAACACGTCATATGATTAAATATTTTTAAGGGAGGCGTTGTAACATAAAGTTTGGAAACCACTGTTTTAAACAGAGACACAATAAATATTAATATTTAAATTGAAATTTTAAATGAATTAATATAAATATCAAATGTCAAGACGTCTATAAAATGACGGAGAGTTTTGCTTGCGCAAATATGCTTGTGCATGATTAAAATTCAATCGAGCATCAAGCGGCTTGCACAATTAAAATGCTTGCGCAACGGACGCTACAGTTTGCTTGTACAAAAAGATTGCACGTGCATGCTTGTCAAGTAGCCGCCTTTACTATTATAAGTTAATATTTAATAGTTTTTTAAGATCTTTTTCGGCATCTGAGGCCTTATACCGGTAGACTCTTGTTCATTTTTTGTCCCTTTCGGTAGGTATCTCCCTTTGGCCATTCTTTCACTTCCTAATACATTTAATTGAGAAATATCGTTCTTTATTTCCAATCTTTTTTTTTTTTTAAAGTCTTATGTCATCATCACCTTCGTTCGTCCATTTAATAATTTTTATATTTCCATTTCTAAAACGATAAAATTCGAATAAATTTTTTTTTCAATCCTGTTAGACAACGTTTATTTTTAAAGAATTTAACAATTTACAAATCAATTTATTTTTATTAATAAAAAGCCAGGTAGTCTATTAGCCAAACATTGAGCAAGATTATGTCATTTGGGAAAGACATTAATTTTTTTTTTTCAAATAATAGAACTACAGTAAAATAAAATGAGCAGCTTACTCAATTAGGAGTTTTTTTTTTTTTAATGAATCGAATTCCATTCTGTTAATTTTCACTTAAAATATTTATTATGATTAGCGACAATCTCTCCAAAGCAACAAATTAACGCCGAAAAGAGCACACATTCCTCTACAATAGACATGGATATAATTTTTCATGCAATTATAAAATTATTTTATCAATTTTTCAAAATCTAAATATTTTTTTATTTTATTTTATGGACTATAGCGAGGAAATAATTTATCATAATTATTGAATAATTTTGATGGAGATAATCAGGTGTGTAAAAGAGGGCATAGAGAGGACTTGTAGACATGGGCGTAACTAGGGAATTTGGCTGGGGAATAGCCTTCCTCTGGCAGGCCTGGAAGGCCCCATTTTGATTACACTGTACAAGATTTAAAAATATAATCGAGAAATCGAGAGTATATTTTGCTGACCCATGATAGCACACCAAAATTTGATTTAAACGCGGTTCACTCAACCCAGGTTGTCTATTTAATATGCCATCCAGAAAATTTTAGAGCAGCGAATGACATTAATAGCTGATTGATTTAGAAATGTTTGCTTGTTAAGCAATTAGCCATTTTGACGAATATTTTGCTAACCGTTTAAATCACAAAATATCTCGATTCGGACTGAACGAGTCCTAGATATATTTAACAAAGTGTGAGTATATTTATTTGTAGTTGGATCAAGCCTCCATGATCCCGAGATCTCCAGCCTTTCCAGGCCATCGATATGCTACCCTTTGTAAAATCTTTCTTAATTATCTTGTTATAAAATGCACGGTCAACTTGCATATATAGGGAAATGAGTATTTGTTGGCGTAGGTCAAGAGTGGCCTAGTGCAAAGGGTAAGAAGACTGAAAAGTTTGAGGTCCTTGGATCGAATCCACCATGGCTCACCTAGAAATGAACATACACTTTGTTAAATATTGCTTTTTTTTATTTGTTTAAGGTCTTTTTTGGCATCTGAGCCCATTTAGACCCCTCCCTATTTATTTCAATTGATTGGTATCCAATTAAGTTTTCGCATGGGACGGAATGCGAACCCTTTGGCACTAGAATTCTTAGAGCCATAGGTCAAGGACTCTAATTTGGTAACAAACTATGAAATATCTGAAATGTACAATGAGGACAATATTAAGTCCCCACCCCCAGAGGTCTACCTGTCTTTAGAGCACTGCGTGTATGCAACCATTTAAGATTAAGAAACAAGTTCGTAGCCTGATATTTATTGACTCGACTGATATCTGAAATATTTTAAGTTAAATTTCACCAGTGGCGAGGGAGCTTAACTCGCGTCCGGGGCACAATACCTTTTTAGCGCCTCCCCCCATTCGAAAACCATATAATATTATATGTAAAATATACTCGCTTAATAAATAAAGTCAAAGGCTCAAGCTTTAAATTTGAGACAAAAAATGTAGCAATTTTTGTTTTGCTAGACCATTTGGCGCCCCTTTGTGAATAGCGCCCGGGTCATGATGCCCCCCCCTCCCACTCGCTCCGCCACTGTATTTCACCTTTTTATACCTCAAGGAAGCCACATTTTTAAAATCAGATCAATTCACTGCTTCCCAAATTAAATTATGGTTTCTAATTTTTATAGAGTTTATAGAAATGCAAAGGGAACCATTCAATAGACTGGCCTCCGCAGAGCTCTAAGACCTTTGAGTGGGACTTAATATTGTCCTTCACTGTACAAAGTTAGCTCAATAGCCTCCGAGATATGTGCTGAAGGCGGGTGGCGCTGCTAGTACTCTGTATTTCTCTCCTTCACTTGATTAATATCGCCATTATTTATTTACTTTATAAACTTTCTTAACTACGATTATTAAAAAGAATAACCCACCCCAATGTTTGTTTCACAATTTTTTTTTTTTTTTTTTGTTTCCTAAGCACTTTAAAAAATTAAAAACAAATATATATTGCAATTTTTTTTTGTTTGCCATTTTAACTTTTAACATTTATTATATCGTCAAAAAAAAAGAAAAAAGGGCAAATTTAGTTTTGCTGTGCAATTTATTTGCAGAGTTGAATATAGGGCGCGTTTGTGAGTGTGCTGCAGACTCGGAGAGGGATAAATCTCGATAACAGGCGGTCCATTAGCTTTCGCGGTCGGTGAACACACACACACCAACACAAAGACACTCACCCCTCCCGATGACAGTTATTTTAATAAACGACACCGATTTTAATCATTGCCGACGATATATATATATACACACCTAGCGATTCTGTTTTTTTTTTTATACGGTGTACTATATATTCACAATAAAAAAAAAATGTTTCCTCGTGAATTTTTGTATGATGCATGCAATTTTTTGATCGGTGATAGTCTATAAATTGTACCGATGCGGTTTTTTTAATAGAACTCTAGCTTATCGATAAAATAAAACGAGAGGAGAATATATGATAGAACAGCAAAAAAAAAGGCAGAGGGAAGAATTATTATTATCATTATTTGTCTCTTAGAGTGTTGATGGGGAATTTATCGAGAGGGAATTTTTTTTTTTTTTTTTGATCTCACATTCCAGAGTTGAAAACGTCTCTTCTACCCTCTGCGATCAGAAGCCGGCTGATAGGAATAGGTTTCGTTGGTTTTTCCGCAAAGTAGGCAGCCCAATTTACCCACCGATTTTTTATTAATTTGTATACATTCATTTGTTTGTTTTTAATAGTTTAGGCACCTGCCATCTTCAGTTCAAAAGATGTCATGGGGTGAGTGTTGAATCAAAATATTAATTTCCACAATTTGGTCTGTACAGTGGGTGCCCCAAGTGCCTGATACGCTAGATAGTGGAGTTTTGAGCATAGGCAACGAAAATGATTAGCTTTATGTTCAGTTGATTTATTTATTTATTTTAAAAATATTGATTTGGTTGACTAAGCTCAAGGCTCATCTTTTGAGCGGATCAGGCACTTGTGGCGCCCACTGTACTATACCCATATATTAGTCTTGTTTTTAGGACTACTTAACCTTGTCTTTGTTAATTAAATATTCTTTCAGATACCAAATGGTATACCAGGTAAATACGTAAATATGCCTGGACCCCCATATACATGTTTAAATAATGAGTATGGTATAAAGTCTAAATGGCCTAAGATGCCGAAAGACTAAAATAAAATAAAAAATAAATATTTTTTTCTTTGTGTATTCTTTTTACTTTCTCTTACCTCTATATATGTTAATATATAGAGAGAGAAAGTATTGGATTCATGTCAAAAGTTCGATGTCGAGATTTTGACGGATTTACACGTTTTAAGGTCCCCAGAATCCTAAAAAGTGGTTTTCGCGACATGGTCTGTGTGTGTGGGTCTGTCTGTGTGTCGGTGTGTCTGTCTGTGAACGAAATATCTCAAGAACAAAAAGAGCTAGAAGGTTGAAATTTTATATTTAAGTTAGGCACCCCCATGGGACGTGACACGAAGCTTTTGAACAAAATCGGCTCAAAAGTACTAGTACTTTACTGATGTAGTTTTTCAGTTTTTTTTCGATTTTCTCAAAATTCCCTCCAACGATTTTTTTTTTTAAATTCAAAAATCAATTATTTTTTAGATTCTCTTTAAAATGTATATTCTTATTTTGAATAATGGAACGTGGCTGTAGCTGATATGTTTAATAGGAAAGAGGGTGCAGCCAAATAATTGAGCCTCTATTCAGTAACGAACACTCTTTATTGGGACGTTTCGGCTGGGATCAACCCTGCCATCTTCAGCCTTCAATATTATAAGCTTGACCTTCACGCTATCACTTATTGGAATTTAAAGGAATATTACATTCATTGGACAAGAATGCGAATAACTTGTATTATTGATATATGAAAACTCTATTTGTATATATAAAATTTAAATATACTCTTTGAAGGCTGAAGATGGCAGGGTTGATCCCAGCCGAAACGTCCCAATAAAGAGTGCTCGTTACTAAATAGAGGCTCAATTATTTGGCTGCACCCTCTTTCCTATTAAACATATTCTCATTTTGTCATTGAAATCTTCTGAAGTCCACATTACTTTTATACTTCATCATAAATATAGGAGAAATGGTTGCTATGGTAACAAAATATAAATATTTTCTCATACTTATAAATTTTACATCTTAAAAATAGAAGGTACTGTCGGAAACCAAATACATGTCGACACAAAAAATCTGGTGTGACAAGTACAGTACACAACTTTCTATTACTGAAAGTAATAGAAAGTTGTGTGCTGTGCGTCCAGTCTCACCAGATTTTTCTATCTATATCTTCACTTTATAAATTTCGAATAGAAAACAGCAACTAAAAATAACTTGATATAGGCCTACCTTTAAAAATAATGTCGATATTAACGTTCAATAATCGAATGTTGTGTGATGTAGGTTAGTCACACCAGATTTTACAAGATTTTTTTAAATTTTATCTTAGTTTGGGAGGGAAAGAGCTCGTGTTGTGTAGATCCCCGAGACCCAACGACCCTAATCTTGGAGCATAGACGTACCGTAAAAATTATACCTTATGTTAATTCTGAGAGTTTTAACCCTTCTCGGGTCCTAAGTTCCGACACTGTGTCAATCTATATTAATACCTAATAAATTTTTTTTCATTAAAAAAAATATAAATTTTTTTTTAATAAACTAACAATTTTATTTATTTTTTATTTTAATCTAATAAATAGATTCCCATCTGAACTGTGACCTCAGAGAGAAGAGTTTTTCTTAGAAATAAGCGTGGGAAGAATTTTTTTTTTTTTTCATTTAATAAATAAAACATCCCATATGAGTGTATTCAAATTTTCATCCCATGACCTTTGATTCTTCTTTTATGGCTCAATCCTAAATAAAAAAAAGGGTTGGTGGGAGGAAAATCAAGTTTTATTTATCCTAGTGGGATCATGTTCTTAACAATACAAGTGCCGCTAAGGGATTCTAACAGGACGTCATTTAACTAACTACTTGCTGTGAATGTCTCGATTCCAATTCACACTTTTTAAGATTAAAAAATTCCTCTCTATAATTCAAATATCGATTACTTTCATTACTTATGATAAATCTTTATTATTGGAGACTAGCCGCAGTGCCCCCCCTCTGGCCTGCGGCGGACCCTCGCCTTTTCTTAATTACGAAAAGAAAATTATTATTACTACTATTCCAATCCAGTGCCTGCTTGAGGATTTGTTTACATTCAAAGAATACACAACTGCAAAGAATACTTAAATATTTCTCTATACATTTCCTATGGGAGAAATAGTAACTTTAAGAATTAATAACTCAAAAAGTCATAGGAATTTCGGGACCCGAGTATTTTTTCTGGACTCTCCATAACGTCCTTTATAAGACTGCAAAATTTATTTTCAAAATTCCAAACAAAATTGGTCAAACAGAGCGTGGCAGAAGGACAGACAGACAGACAGACGGACCGACACTACGCTATTATTTATATAGATATATATTTTTATAGCCCATTCCATTAGTTGGGCTTTTACCCCTATTGTTTAGCCTATCCAATTTGAAAAATAGGTAAAAGAAAGTAAAAATATTCAGATGACATTCCATTGAAGTAGGATATATATAAATTCTTTCCTTTTTTTTACATCAAAATATGTATTTAAGAAAGGAATCTGCTCTCAATGTGACAAGATTTAATGAAAAAAAAAAAAAAAAACAAAAATTTTAACCTGAAGGAATAAAAAGGAAAGAGATATCAAGAAAACGGTGCAATTTCATAATTCATTCCTCCTAATTGCATAGCGCAATTTTTAGCCCGAAGGGGCTGACTGACTTTAGATTGGGCCGCCATAATTAGCCCTTCTTGTTCAAAAGAAGAGAGTAGAGCAAAGAAATTACGCGGGCCGGGTGCTCAGGTCGTGCTCGTGAGTATTAGTTGAATACCTAAAGCCAGGACACACAATGTCCATTGTTCGGTCTCGGTCGAAACAATCGGCCATTAGCGCAGGCTGCTGGTTTGAACCCCAAAACAGGACGAAGCTACCGGAGACCCCGCCGCCCAGGTCATCATTTACTCCATACTCCGGAATTTTATCAAGATATCCAATTATACCGTGCACAACGAAATAAAAAGAAAAGAAAGACCCGGTGATCATTATTTTCTAAAAGGAAAATACTAAATCTTATTTAAAAATTAATAAGTTCAATGATATTCAATTAAAAAAGTTGATTTGCATCTAAAATGTGGGTGGAAGAGATAATAAATTTTATTAAAAGAATTATTTTTCATGTTATGGAGAAATATCTCAAAATAATTCATAAATATGTATTATTATTTAATCGAAAAATGGAATGGTACTTTCCTATACATCCAATTAATCAGATAATGACGAGTAGGAACGATTGAGATTTTAACAGATCATGCTGATATCTCTTTATTCTTTAAAAAAAAGTTTTTTCCTAGTTACAATTACAAATTTGAAATTTTTTTGTTTTTATAATATATAATCGGTACAAATGAATATCAGAAGTAATGTTTTTTACTTTCTCTTACCTATATACGTTAATATATAGAGAGAAACTATTCGACAAAAATTCGATGTCGAGATTTTGATGGATATAGGTCAGGGCTGGACTGGAAACAAATATAGTCCCGGGAAATATCGGTGACGTAGGCCCACAATCTTAAATTTAAGAAAAAAAATTGAGAGCCCACCGGGATATTCCCGGTATCCAGGTGGGCCAGTCCAGATATAGGCCTATACGTTTTGAGGTCCGCTAAATTAAAAAAAAGTGGTTTTTGCAACATGATTTGTCTGTCTGTCTGTTTGTGTGTCGGTCTGTGTGTCTGTCTGTCTGTTTGTGTGTATGTATGTCTGTCTGTCTGTGTTCAATTTAAAGCATGAAGGAATTGTGCTACGAGGTTGAAATTTTATATTTAAATTAGCCACTCTCCTGAGACGTGAAAATAAGCTTTTAATCAAAATCGGCCAAAGAGTACTAGTACTTTACTGATGTAGTTTTTAAATAAACAATTACGGTATATATATCATTTGTTGGTCCATGAACTAATTATGAAAAACATATAACCAAGTATTTATTAATTTAAATAAGCGAAAAACTTGCTTATATGTTTTTGATGTAGTTTTTCCGTTTTTTTTTTTTTTCGATTTTCTCAAAATTTGCTCCAACCATTTTGATTAAAATTCATAAATCAATAATTTTTTAGATGCTTTTTAAAATATATATTCTCATTTTGGCCTTGAAATCTTTCGAAGCACACTTTACTCTTGTACTTCATAGGAAAGATAGGAGAAATGGTTGCTATGTCTTACCTTCAGTAATCGAAAGTTGTGTTCCGTGCTTGTCACAACAGATTTTTTTAATGTTGGTTTAAGGTCGGAGCCCAAAATCACTTAGTTCGGCTGGATTCTGGAACCAAATTAAATATTTTATTTATTTGGATATTGTTCAGTATTTCACTTATTATAAAATCAATATTCAGGGGGGGGCGCAGCTAGTAAGATTCAAATACATTTGTGGGTAATTATTATTAATGTTAATTTTGAACGAGGAGGACATGGGCTGCTAAACTTAGTTGATAGGCCTGGATAGCTCAGTCGGTAGAGCATTAGACTTTTAATCTAAGGGTCCAGGGTTCAAGTCCCTGTTCGGGCGACTTTTTTTTTTAATAAGTACAGAAAACAATTCTAATGTAAAATAAAATCTAGTGGGGGCTGAATGGTCAAGGATAAAGAAAAAAAATTCAGTAGGAATAATTTACAAGTCGCTTAATTAATCGGGAAAATATATCATTTGAACACAAGCAGGTAGTTGCAAAAAAAATCATTTTTTTCTTTATAATTCGCCGCTACATGCTTTTTTGAAAAAAGATATGCTTTTAGGGGTGTTTTTTGTCAACCAAATTTTTGGCTCCCTTCCCCTGTTAGTAATAATAAGCAAATCGTTAACTCTCTCCCCACCCTCTTCCTACTGCAATCATTTTACTTTTTTTGGTGTGTGGGAGATGGGGAATTCTTTTTATTTTTTTGCTGCTTTTTAATAATAAAAATATATTTTTTTTAAATCTCTAAATAAGCAGCTTATGGACATATTCTCGTGCTCTCTCGGTAATATTTTTTCAAGATAATCGACTTTTTTTCTACAAAAATGCTAATGAATTTATAAATATTTGTTTGTTTATTTAAAGTATAGTATATGTGTTTTTTTTATCGTTTTTAAACTTATATTTGTTATAGTTAATGAGTTTTATTTTTACATTAGAATTGTTTTATTAACTAGGCCTAATTAAAAAAAAAAAAAAAAAAATCGCCCGAACAGGGACTTGAACCCTGGACCCTTAGATTAAAAGTCTAATGCTCTACCGACTGAGCTATCCAGGCCTATGAACTAAGTTTAGCAGCCTATGTCCTCCTCGTTCAAAATTAATAATATTAATTATTATTATCAGTCACCAGTACAGTGAGGGACAATATTAAGTCCCACCCATGTATTTTTTACTTGTGATTATTTCATTTTTTTTTTTTTTTAATATTTTTTTTATTAATATTAACTTTCAAGGAATTATTATAGTTAATGAGTTTTATTTTACATTAGAATTGTTTTCTTAACTAATTTAAAAAAAAAAATATCGCCCGAACAGGGACTTGAACCCTGGACCCTTAGATTAAAAGTCTAATGCTCTACCGACTGAGCTATCCAGGCCTATGAATTATGTTTAGCAGCCCATGTCCTCCTCGTTCAAAATTAATTATAATTATCCACAAATGTATTTGAATCTTACTAGCTGCGCCGCCCGCCTTCACCCCCTGAATATTGATTTTATAATAAGTGAAATACTGAACAATATCCAAATAATATTTAATTTGTTTCCAACTAACAATAAGTGATTAAAGGAGATATGGAAGCAGAGGCAGCCAAAAAATATTGTAAAATTCTCTGAATGCTTAACCAATCAACCGGAGACTTTTCGGTCTATTTATTATAAACCATCCTCAGTCCATTAATTGGTATATTTATGCTCAGAGTTAGTCAGTTAAATATACCAATTAATGGACTGAGGATGGTTTATAATAAATAGACCGAAACGTCTCCGGCTGATTGGTTAAGCATTCAGAGAATTTTATTTTTTTGGCTGCCTCTGCTTCCATATCTCCTTTAATCAACATTCACAGCCACTACTTACATCTTAACAATAAGTGGGCTCCGACCTTAAACCAATATTAATAAAAAATCTGGTGTGACTGGCGCACAGCACACAAATTTCTCTTACCTTCAGTAATCGAAAAGTTGTTCTGTGCTTGTCACACGGCTATATAGTATAGCTAATTATTATTTTAGAGTTCTCTTAAGACTTCTTGAGTCAGCAGTATTTATTTTGTACGTCCATATCACACAACAAAGAAACAAAAATGTATTGATTGTTTGATAAAGTAGATGAAAATATTCGAGGTTAGTTTAGACTTGTTCATTTGATGTTGTGACACAGGTCGGTTGCTTGTCCGGACATTTGGTCAAGATTACAAGTTTGGATTTTGTTGTTATCTTTGCGAGTGAGTGAAAGAGAGAAGAAGACAAAGACCTAAAGAGTTATCAAAAGAGGAACAGGAAAGGAGAAAGGAAACCTTTGTGTGTGTGTGCCAAGTTACAAAAAAAAAAAAAAAAAAAAAAAAAAACTTATGTCAATCAACACATTAAAATTATAAATTTTGTTTCATTTCTCTTATTATTTATAAAACTATTCCTCCCACTGAAGAAAGTCCAAAATTTTACTCGGCGGGCTCTCGCCTTTTCTTAATTATGAAAAGAAAATTATTATTATTATTATTATTTTTTTTTTTAACACTCACACTCACACTAACAATACGTAAAACGAATACATAAATATTTTACTATACATTTCTTATGGGAGAAATCGTAACTTTAAGAATTAATAACTTAAAAAGTTTTTGGAATTTCGGGACCCGAGTATTCTTCCTGGACTCTCCATAAATTCCTCTATAAGACTGCAAAATCTAGTTTCAAAATTCTAACGGGAAGTTGGACAAACAGAGCGTGACAGACGGACACTCCGCTATTATATATGGGTCATTCTATGACAAATCGACAAATTTTTTCCTGACCCCCGCGGATTTCGCTGAAAATTTCTTATCTTTTTTCAATCCCTTAAAAGACATTTTTGAGAATTTTTTTCAAATTTTTTACCCCAACTAAAAAAAAGTTATGGATTTTTGAAAAAAATTGCTCTTTTTTTTTCAAATAATTATAATTTATTTTAAAATTGATATTTCGGAACCCCGCAAGGCTATAAAAATTTTGTTTTTTAATGTAGTTTTCAGAAAAAAATACAAAAATCAGTCTCGTACTTTACTGAAAAAAAAAAAAGAATTTTTAGTATGATGACTTAAAATTTTCGAATAAAATATCATTTTTCAACTTCTAAAAGTTTCACGAGAAAGCTGAAAAAATTTCTTAAAAAAGTTACGTAAAAAATAAACAAAATTTCAAAAAAAAATTTTTTATGACAAAAAGAAAAAAATAGAAGCAATCGTCGGAACATCTTGAAATTAGGGGGGGGGAAATTGTAGAATTAGTTGAAGTTTTTTTTTGAGCTAAAAAAAAATAAAAAAAAAAATGGTCGAAATAAAATTAGGGTTTTTTCAAAAAAACTGAAATATTTCATATATCCGGGCTTCTGAAATAATTTTTTTCTGAAAACTACATTAAAAAACAAAATTTTTATAGCCTTGCGGGGTTCCGAAATATCAATTTTAAAATAAGTTATAGTTATTTGAAAAAAAAAGAGCAATTTTTTTCAAAATCCATAACTTTTTTTTAGTTGGTAAAAAATATTTGAAAAATTCTCAAAAATGTCTTTTACGAGGTAGAAAAAAAGATAAGAAATTTTCAGCGAGCAGGGGTCAGGAAGGGAAAAAATTTGTCGATTTGACATAGAATGACCCATATATAGATCTAGATTTTAAAATGTTTGCTTTGTGATTTTTGTTAAAAGAAAATTGTGTACTATGCGATCATCACACCACATTTTGTTTCGTTCTTTATTCGATATTTGTTTATTTTATCGATCCTGTTACGCATTAGTGTGTCAACCGCCAAAAAAATTAGAAATTGAGTTAAGCACGGAATATTGTTTCAAATGCTATAATTAAAAGTATTTTTTATGAAATATGTCCTAAAAATTTATATTTAATGTTACTTGCACAATTGACAAAAAAATTATATATAGCTGTATAATCCAATGAAAACTAAAAAATTTAATCTTAATTTTCTCAAAACTCGGTAGATGGCCCGCCGACACACTAATGCGTAACAGGGTCCATATAGCCTACTATTTATTAGATAAATTAAGCCCTCTGGCTTGGTCTAGTT
>JAKCPI010018620.1:0-20405 GCA_023213315.1 Euborellia annulipes | reverse complement strand
ATGTCATCATACCATCATCAGTTCTCAAGAGATTGGCTATCTCAAAGTGGGCAGGCATAGAAGAGTTTACTATATACCTATACATACACAAATATTATTGTATATAAAAATAAAATATTTGCATATCCAATGTGCAAATACTCTTCCAGTCAACACGGCCAAGTCTCAAATGTATTTTTATGAATTTAACATCTCAGCATAGCTAAAAACGCAGATTTCAGTGCCCAATTTTACAAAAGTTTTTCCACTCCCCCCCAGACTCGCTCCGCGGAAGTCCTCTATCCAGAATAGAATTATAGTAACCCTATGATTAGGTGTTTTGACCAAATTTTTTAAGGTTTTTTTATTTAAAATAAATAAATGTATTATTTCTAAAATTGTTTCAAAAACTATGTAAAAAATTGTTATGGCCTTTTGCAAGCTAAAAAAAACTTTTGGGGGAGGGGGCGTATTTTTAGTAGCTTTTGGTGCCCGTCAAGTCTATCTGCAGCCCTTATTATTACTTTGAAAAGGACATTTTACAAACAAAATCGTTCACTTGTTGTAGTTTGCTAACTCTATGCCAATTAAAGTCTACTAATATCACCGTTCACAACAAAATCACAATAGACCTATGAAAGAATTGTTTCCCTGGACATTGAAGAATATTTTTTACCTTCTCTAGCTCTTTATTCTATAATATAAAGAGGGAATGAAATGCAAGCAAAAAAAAAAAAAATTGTCTAATCAATTATGATAAAAAATTTCTTTGAAATTTAATACACGTTCTTTTTCTATATGTAATTTAATCCCTCACTAAATATTTGCAAGAAAAGGAAGTTGACATAAAAGATCCCGAATAAAGAAAGAAAGAACGGAAGGTGATGATGGCTACAAAAAAAAAAAAAAAAAAAATCACGTCCCTCAACACGTGAATGAATGATTGACATGTGTGAGAGGGAGAAAAAAACTTCCGATAAGAGGAGGAGGGGAAATCAAAGAATGGAATACGAAATTTGTGTTTCCGCCATTTTGTCAAACTTACTTTAATTAATTAATATTTAATTCTAATACTATGTATATGTACATAAAAGTACCAAAAAAAAAAGAAAAATATTTTATATATCGAAATTATATACAGTATAATAATATTTAAATGACTAGTGTAGTAATTGTTTACGTCATAATATAGACAAAGTCTCTAATAATAATAGATGAATCAAGTAGGCCTATGCTGCGATGATTCAATTTTAGGGTTAATGTAGAAAGTAATGCTGCAATTGATTTTCACATTAAAATAATTTATTTAGAAGACATTAAATATATAATTTATAAAGTAATAGTCATTTGACTAGTGAAGTAATTGTTTATGGCGTCATATTTAGAGATTTGATCCGCCATTTTAAAAACCTAACCTCACTTAAATAATAATTGGATTAATTATGTTTTATTTTTATTTTTTTTTTTTTTTAATAAAAGGTAAATTCTGAGAGAGAGATAAAGAAATAACAATAATTTTTTCTCTCTTATCTTTTTCTTTTTTTTTTTTATTGTTATTAATAAATTCATAAAAATGATGGCCAACGTAGCAGAAACAAAATGTCAGCGAGTATTTCAACACTTTTAATTTAATATTCATTTATATCATTTTATCTTCACTTTTTTTTATAACAATTTACGATGGTGTCTGTTTTTATTAACAAAATAATAAAATAAAATATACCAGGTTAAAAAAAGAGAAAATAAGAATTTTAATTTAAAAAATTTGGAAAATTTAAAAATTTTCCCGGAATTAAATTATATTATACTAGGGAATGTTTCACATGCTTGTTCCTCGGGGCCACCAAACCAAGATTCTGCTATAACGATCTTGATGCACCCTGGTTTCTTGAAAACTCACTCTACATCGCCAGCTAGATCCTTAAGAAAAAAGTTCTTTATATCGCTATTTACTCACGGTTAAATATCGGATGGGCGGCCAAGAAAAACAACCCTGTGGAACGTCCCCGTTATTTATCTATTATAAATAAATATATTCTCATATAAAGCATATATTAAATCTTTTGTTATTTCATTTTAGAAAAAGAAAATAAATTATTTGCTATTTAAAACATTCTGCCATTTTTAGAGAAAATTTCGATGTTAAGTTGGCTACCTATATTTATTTTGCTATATTGAATAATTTATATTAGATTTTACAATATGAATCAAATCAATTATTAATCTAAATCAAGAAATTATTATTAATAATTAAATAATTAAATTATTAATAATTAAATATTAATAATTGATTATTATTACTATTATTTATCATAAATCAAAATTTTAAAATAATAGGAACATAGAAATAAAATAGAATAAATAATAACTCAATTTGCAATGATTTTATTAGATAATAAAATTTTGATTTTTATCTACGTAATAATAATAAAAATAAAATTTTTATTTTTCCAATTAAGATAGGATTGATGAACATGGAATTTTGATTAAAATTTTCAATCAATAAATTGAACAAAGTGCCATTTTGTTTTTATTTTTCTATGACTTTATCATTATTATAACCTAAATGCAGCGAAAATTTTAGATTATCTATCAGTCAGACTGTCAGTATTTGAGCGGAATGACATTTTGACTGAAAGTGTTTGGGCAAGACTAAAGGATTGATGGCCGTTATCTTTTTTGTTTTTCATTGTTACTTGTTAGTGGCAGGGAACTAAGTTAGTTGAGTTAAGAAGAAAAATTAGTGGCTTCCCAAAGTCGAATGAGTTAAAAAGAACTTGATTCTGACTGGGTAGTCTGAATAATACGTGTAAAATTATACTTGACGATGAAAATACTGACGGTCAGAATGATCGTGTAAGGGCCGTTTTAGATATTATTGAAGAAATTCAATTTCTTAAATCTTCCATTAGAGAGATTTATGGGTTCCAGGTCACTCGGGTATAGAACATAATGAGAAGGCTAATCATTTCGCTCAACTGACAGCTCACCATGAGGAAAAGGTCGATTTACCAATGGATTTCTAGGAACTAAAGAATAAGGCATATAATGATTGGCAGACGTTTTGCCAGAGGGTCTCATCTATGTCCTATTTTCCTTAAGGTACCGACTAAACCTTGGGTTGTTGATGTTCAAATTTTCCGGAGTTTATAGGTACGGATCGTAAGGTTGGGACATGCCAGCACATCTGTTTATCTTTATAGGATTGGTCGAAGAGCAAACTAGGTATGTGATTACGATAACAGATAACATCCCTCGGAGATATCGATCATGTATATCTGCCCTGTGAGAGGAACAACAAGTCTAAAATTGCTAAGTTTTATAACGAAATCAGGAAGAGTATCTGTTTTCCAAATTAATTCAATTCCATATGGGCGATGAAATATTTTTAGACACCTTCTGAGACTCATCTCATATATTGGGAAGATCTGCCAAGTGTTTTCATGATACTTTGCTAATGGACAAATGCTCTACGGGCAAGACCAAAAACCTAAAGAGGCAGATTAAGAAGTTAGTACTGTACCATCCTGGCACTTGATACAAAGCTTTTGAACAATATTGTCCAAAGAGTACAAGTACTTTACTGATGTACTTTTTCAGTTTTTTCCGATTTTCTCAAAATTCGCTCCAACGATTTTGATTAAATTCAATTATTTTTTACATACTCTTTAAAATGTATGTATTGAAATATTCTGAAGACCACTTTACTCTTGTACTTCATAGTAAAGATAGGAGAAATGGTTGCCATGGTAACAAAATATAAATATTTTCCCATATTTATAAATTTTACATCTTGAATTCTAATAGATGATCCGCAAGAAAACAGGATCAAAATGTTCTCGTTACCATCAGTGAGTAGTAGTTATTCGGCCGAGGCAATTGCGATCCTTGAGGCCGTCAGGTATGTGAAACTCAAGAGTGTGGGAAGGTTTTCTATCCTTTTGGACTCATTGGGACTTTTAACTGCGTTGGGTTGGCAGAAGTGACGGTGCCTCTTCTCAGCTTATTCTATTGATTAAAAAATCTGGTGTGACTGGCGCACAGCACACAACTTTCTCTTACCTTCGGTAATCGAAAGTTGTGTACTGTGCTTGTCACACCAGATTTTTTGTGTCGACATATATTTAGTTTCCGACAGTATGGAATATTCGATTTTCAAGAAGTAAAATTTATAGTATGGCAAAATGTTTATTTTATTTTGTTACCATGGCAACCATTTCTCCTATCTTTTCTATGGAGTACAAGAGTAAAGTGGTCTTCAGAAGATTTCAATGACAAAATGAGAATATACATTTTATTGAGAATCTAAAAAATAATTGATTTTTGAATTTAAAAAAATCGTTGGAGCAAATTTAGAGAAAATCGAAAAAAACTGAAAAAGTGCATCAGTAAAGTACTAGTAATCTTTTGGTCGATTTTGTTCAAAAGCTTCGTGTCACGTCCCATGGAGGTGCCTAACTTAAATATAAAATTTCAACCTCCTAGCTCTTTTCGTTCTTGAGATATTTTGTTCACAGACACACAGACAGACAGACACACACACACAGACACAGACAGACAGACAGACAGACCATGTCGCGAAAACCACTTTTTTTGGATTCAGGGGACCTCAAAACGTGAAGATCCATCAAAATCTCGACATCGAATTTTTGACATGAAACCAATACTTTCTCTCTCTATATATATTAACATATATATAGAGGTAAGAGAAAGTAAAAAAGAGTTGCAAGTGTGTCGGGAAAAGGGAAAATTTTTTTGGGTGAAAGGCCATATTGGCTGCTTTGGGAATGAGGTAGCGGACAGGGCTGCAAAAGATGCAGTGAATAGTTCGCAATGGACCCACAGCATGGCTCCGGTTAGTGACGTATTAGCAAACCTGAAGGAGGGGTTTGTAGAGAAGTGGGAGGTTTGGTCTCGGGCTAGAGATACCGATATTCATTGATAAATCCCAGAGTCGGGTCTCCCCCTTGGTATGTTAGACATAGGACATGTGTATGTGTCTCTCACGAGGATGCGATTTGGTCATGGGTCCTTCCCCGCTCATCTCAAAAGGATTGGTGTAAAAACGGAAGTCGGATGCACATGTGATCCGACCGAAGTGGCGGATCTGAACCACTTGTTATTGGGCAGGAAGGAATTTGAAGATTGGCTGCTGAAGAAGAAGATCCCAAGACCTGTGAACTTGGAGGGTTTGCTCTACGGTGCTGAAAAGGATACATACGTCAACATATACAAGTTCTTCAGTGTAAACAAAATGCACATTTAGTTATAATATACGTATGTTAATATATTGTTTGTATGATGGCCATAATAGTATTGTGCCGGAGGTCAAATGTGAAAATAAAAAAAGGTGGACACGAAAAATCTGGAGCGACAAGCACAGAACACAACTTTCGATTACCGTAGGTTGTGTGCTGTGTGACCAGTCACACCAGATTTTTTATGATGATCTTAAAATTGTAGAAAAGTTTATAAAAGATACAGGAAACGATCCTAAAACAAACAGATCATTTCGGAATTTAACTAGAGTAAGTAAACATTTAAATTGGCAACTATATTTTTATTTTTTTATATCGTTAATTTAATGGGGGAAAAAAATAAAAATTTTTTATGATATTTATAGTCAAAATATTGACAAGCCCCGTTCGTATTTAGGTTAAAGGCTCAAACAGACAGAACGCGAAATTCGCGTCGCTTGGCGTTTTTTCAACGCCGCGAAAGGGCGCGAAATGTTGTATAAGGCAGACTGAATCATCCCCGTCACACAGGGGGCGAACTTACGCGGCGTAAACGCTCTCTTTCGCGCGACAGCTTTTTCGAGTTGTACAAATTTACAACTCTTTCGCGCGAACAGGCGAAATTATCAAGATGAGTAATGAAATAAAAAACTTATAGGGTTAAAAACACTTGTTTTTTCGCCTCTAACTAAATAAAAGTAAATAATATTAAAGTTATATTATAATTTATATTTAATAAGACTGTAATAAATATGTTTTTTGTTGGAAGCCAATCTACGATTAGTAAAAGTCCGAATCGAGGTAATTGAATAGTATTATCTTATTCTAATTTACAAGCCTCGAAAAATATTTAATCAAAGTTATCATTAATAAAATAAGATTTAAATAAAATCTAATTTTGCAATGATATTCTATTTCTTCGTAATAATAATACTTTATTTATAAAATATTTATAAATTCATTAAATAAAGGTTGTTGAAACATATACACAATACCGGATCGTACGCCCAGATTACGCTTCCTGTGTGGCTTAGCAAAACGCCGTTCGGCGCGAATGCACGCGTAGCCTGAGCGTCGCGAATTTCGCGTTCTGTCTGTTTGAGCCTTAATTGACTTCATTTGAGACGCCATTTTGGATTCGATATAAATGAACATTAACAAGTTTCAACTCAATAAAACTCAATAATAGACGAATCAAATCTTAAATTTAAATTCTTTTTTTTTTTTATTTAGTTACTATTATAATTTGATCTAAAATTAATGGTGACTGGTCGCACATCACACAACCTTCGGTTATTGAAAGTTGTGTTCTGTGCTTGTTTCTCCATATTTTTTTGTGCCGACTTATATTTAGTTTCCGACAATATATTGGCATTCAAGAAGTAAAATTTATATATAGTTGGGTATTCAAAAGGGTAAAAAAAATGTCCCTGATTGAAAAGCATTTGGTCCTTTTGAAAGTCAATTACGGTAATTGTAATATTAATAAAATAATTAAATCTCCAAATGCCCGATCCTTTTCTTCTTTTTTTTTCCGTTAATTATTTATAATAACTAGGGTCCAGGCATTCATAATTGGACCCTGTTATGCAATGGTGTGTCAAAGACCAAAAAAAATTCAAAATTGAGTTAAGCACGGAATATTGTTTCAAATGCTTTAATTAATAGTATTTTTTATGAAATATGTCCTAAAAAAATTTATATTTAATGTAAAAGCTTAAAATTATTTTTACAATATTTCAATGCAGGATTTTCATTTTGCAAAAATGATTTATGTTCCTAACACGTTGTTTTTTATGATGGTAACAACCAATAAAAACTTATTTAACCTATGTTTACCTTACATAACCCAAAATCTTTTTTTTTTTTTTTTTGAAAAATGAGAAATGAATTCGTAGATGTCAAAATTTAATTTTTAGATATTATTCCTGATAATGAAGATGAGGATCAGTGCGATTTCGAAAAGACAACAAAATAAATAATATTAAGTCAATTTCATTATAACTTTGATTTACTGTTGCCATGTTCACCTCCATTCAGGAATTAATTGATGAGAAAATTTTTCTTATCACTTTGTATTTAATTTTAAAACGTTAATACTATTTAAAATTTATTAATGTAATTTTGATAAAAAGTTTCTAAGCTATTAGTATTAAATATAACCATAAAAGAACTTTAATAATATCTTCGTTTTAATTTTTGAATTATAACCTAAAATTATTTTATTTATTATCAAGAGACTTTGAAGCATTTTTGCAAATTGCAAAATTGGACTTAGAGAATTTTGCAAAAATAATTTTTTATATTTTATTGTTTATTCTCTAAATTAGTCGTATTTTTAGAGATAATTTATGAATATCTGCTAAAATTACAGTATTTACTTGCACAATTGACAAAAAAAAATCTGGTGTGACTGGCGCACAGCACACAACTTTCTCTTACCTTCGGTAATCGAAAGTTGTGCACTGTGCTTGTCACACCAGATTTTTTGTGTCGACATGTATTTAGTTCCCGGCAGTAGGGAATATTTGAATTCAGATGTAAAATTTATAAGTATGGGAAAATATTTATATTTTGTTACCATGGCAACCATTTCTCCTATCTTTCCTATGAAGCACAAGAGTAAAGTGTGCTTCAAACAATTTTGAGGGCAAAACGAGAATATACATTTGAAAGAGCATCTAAAAAATAATTGATTTTTGAATTTTAATCAAAATCGTTAGAGCGAATTTTGAGAAAATCGAAAAAAACTGAAAAAGTACATCAGTAAAGTACTAGTACTCTTTGGCCGATTTTGATTAAAAGCTTATTTTTCCGGTCCCGGGGGCTGCCTAACTTAAATATAAAATTTCAACCTCCTAGCTCAATTCCTTCATGCTTAAAATTGAACACACACAGACACACACACACACAGACAGACCATGTCGCGAAAACCACTTTTTTGGATTCAGGGGACCTCAAAACGTAAAGATCCATCAAAATCTCGACATCGAATTTTTGACATGAATCCAATACTTTCTCTCTATATTTATATTACATATATACATAGGTAAGAGAAAGTAAAAATGAAATATAATCTAATCAAAACAATTTAAATGAGAAAAACTTTAATTTTAATTTTCTCAAAACTCGATGTTTGGTCTTTGACACACCATTGCATAACAGGGTCCAATTAACAAAAGGCGAGGGCCCGCTGCAGGCGGGCCGAGCCAGATGATGCACGGCTAATATAATAAAAATCTGGTGTGACTGGCGCACAGCACACAACTTTCTCTTACCTTCGTTAATCGAAATTTGTGTTCTGTGCTTGTCACACCAGATTTTTTGTGTCGACATATATTTAGTTCCCGACAGTACGGAACATTTGAATTCAGATGTAAAATTTATAAGTATGGGAAAATATTTATATTTTGTTGCCATGGCAACCATTTCTCCTATCTTCCCTATGAATTACAAGAGTAAAGTGGTCTTCAGAAGATTTCAATTGCAAAATGAGAATATACATTTGAAAGAGCATCTAAAAAATAATTGATTTTTGAATTTAAAAAAAATCGTTGGAGCAAATTTTGAGAAAATCGAAAAAAACTGAAAAAGTACATCAGTAAAGTACTAGTACTCTTTGGCTGATTTTGCTTAAAAGCTTATTTTTCCGGTCCCGGGGGGTGTTTAACTTATATATAAAATTTCAGCCTCGTAGCTCAATTCCTTCATCCTTAAAATTGAACACCCACCCACCCACCCACCCACCCACCCACAGACAGATCATGTCGCGAAAACCACTTTTTTGGATTCAGGGGACCTCAAAACGTGAAGATCCATCAAAATCTCGACATCGAATTTTTGACATGAATCCAATACTTTCTCTCTCTATATATATTACATATATACATAGGTAGAGAAAGTAAAAATCTTTTCTTAAACTTAAAAAATAACAAAAATAAATCAATTTCCGAGCCAATCGATTGGTTTATAAAATAATTTTTGATAAGAAAACGAGGTCAAAAGCAAGCAATAATAAACGAGTTCACTTTGCTCCTTAAAGGAGAGAGAGAAGATTCTATCGTCTATCTATTTTCCATTTATAGAGTTGTTTATAATATAATTTAACGAGAGAAAGGGAACAATATTATACACTAAGAATAAATTAAGCACAAGAGCTCTGAATTGGATTAGTTTACTGCTATTATTATTATTCAAGCTCTAATTGAGGCTCAATTTCAAGTGAGAGAACAAGAAATCTATACAATTTGTGGTCCATTAAAGGGAGGATGCTTGATTAAAACCAACCAAGTGAGAGAATAATATAAAAAGAAGCAATTTTCTAAATTAACTAGCAGCGCCGCTCGCCTTGGGCAGGCAGGCTTCCTTTTTAGTTTCAAAATTCATACATATTATAGAGAGTCAAACAAAGAATTTATCTTTTCTAACACAGAAAATTCTAAAAAACCCTCTACCGGCACCCCGTGAAATTACATTATTTCCAATCACTATCTCCTCCTCCTGAGTGCATTTCTTGCTATTGTACTATTCCTTATTGTACATATCGACGCTCTAATTAGCAAAGTTTTTAACTCCACTTTTTTTCGAAAATCATTTTTTTGAATTTTCTGTTGAAAAAGATCATTCTTTTTTTTTTTTTTTTTTTTTGGAATGGGTGCATAAGGTCCGAAGACCTATAATGACCAATAGTCACATGCAAGCCAGGAAGAAAATAAAAACAAAAGGAGAAGCATAAAGGGGAAACTCAACTGCGGGAACTGAGAAGATGCCTGTTGAGGTTAGACTTGAAAGTCTGAAGATTGTAGGTTTTGGGGAAGATAGACGCAGGGAGCTTGTTCCAATCACGGGAGGTCATGGGGACAAAGGAATCTCCTTATAGGAAAGGATTCTCCTTATACCCTGAACTGGGTAATAGCGTAATTCAAATTTTGCAGCACGAAAAGTGTTTAACAGTGGCTCTAACAATGACAATGAAAGCCCCCGAGTTTGGCGTAGTAGGTAGCGTGCTTACCTCCTATACCAAACGTCGCGGGTTCGGACCAGAGCAGTCCGATGATTTTATTTAAGCCAATTGGATACCAAATGGCTTAAATAAGAATGCCTGGACCCCTATATGTATATTTATCAATAACGGTTATCGTCTAAAGTCTTAAATGGCCTGAGTTGCCGAAAAGACTGTGTGAATGTGTGTGTGAGTGTGAGTGTGAATGAGAAAAAAGTGTGAATGTTTTTATATTAAAAAAAAAAAAAAAAAAGCCATTTGGATACCAGATGGCTTAAATAGAAATACCTGACCCCACAATAGATATATTCTCTACAACGGTTATCGTCAAAGTCTTAAATGGCCAGAGTTGCCGAAAAGACTGTGTGAATGTGTGTGTGAGTGTGAGTGTGAATGAGAAAAAGTGTGAATGTTTAAAAAAAAAAAAAAATGAAATGTTTTTCGACACTAAAAAATCTGGTGTGACAAGCACAGAACACAACTTTCGATTACCGAAGGGACGTATACAAGGGGGGTAAAGGGGTAAAGGGGGTAATTACCCTCCCCCCCGAAATTTGAAAAAATACTTCTTTTTTTTCGAAAAAAAAAAAAAATTTATTTTTAATGTAAAATTTTAAAAATTAATACTTAAAAATTTGATTTGTATTTATATTCTGGCCAACAAGTACACTGTTAAAAATTTTCGAGCCATATTCATACACATGTATAGGAAGTCTGTTACACAAACTGTTTATGAATATTCATTTTGGGTATATGAGAAGGTCATATACCAAAAATGAATTTTCACAAACCCAGATATGAAATTTTTCATATTCGGGTATATGAAAAAATTCATTTTCGGGTATGTGAATAAATTCATTTTTGGTATATGAAATTTAAATTACGGGTATATGAGAAATAATATACTTTTTTGTGAAAAATGAAAGTAGGAGAACTTTAAATTATAGACCACATATTTGTATTAAATATTTATTAAAAATATATAAATACTGTACAAATATATATATTTTTAATAAATAAGAGGATAAAGGAGCAAGCAGCCAGGTAGTTAGTCTCCACGAAATGAATCTCTTCAATCTATTTTTAATAAATATTTAATACAAATATGTGGTCTATAATTAAAAATTCTCCTAATAATAATATTTCAAACCACAAAAGCTTTAATAAACAAAAATTAAAGTCCTTACGAGTTTATAGTTTTGAGGGAAAGTGAGTGGTCTAGGTGAAATAATAGTTTTTTTTATTTATTTTATTTTTTATTTATTAAAAAAAAATTATATTATATTAAAATATACAATTTTACTAAATAATAAAACAAATTAAAGTATTAAAATAATAAATTTGTATCAAAAAATAAATTTTTATACATTTCCAAGTAAATTTAACACAAATACAAATCATTTTAATTATTTAATACAAAAAATATGTCGATTTTCATCTTCTTTGAGAAGAAATAAAGAGTTACATTTTCATTGCAGTTTGGAGTTTATTCCCTGGCTGGAGTATTAACTAACCTCACCTGAAAAATGACAAACAATAATTTATTTGAAATTGAGAAAAAAAAATTTCAATGAAAAAAATTCAAATTCAATACTTAGGATTTTGTTAGTAAAATGTTCCTATTTCAATATATTGATTAAATATTTATATTTCATTTTAAATAATAATACACGTTCAATTATCTATGCGTTAAATCAGCTACTTCAAAAACAGAATTTGGTGCCAACCTGGTGCCAACCTAACCAATTTCTTGTATATTTTAAAATTAATTATTTTGGTGAAATTGTTAATTTTAATTTCTATAGCTATTTAGTTGAATTACTTTATAAAAATTATTTAATTAGTATGATTTTAATATACTTCATAAATATTTAAATAGTTTAGAGCGCGAATTTCAAACCAGAATTTAATAAATTTAGATTTGTGAAAAAAATTTTAAAAGAATAATTTCAAGTTTCCTTAAAATAATATTAATAAAAATTCCTTGAGGTAGTCGAGTTATTTGAGAACGTTTAGACCAGTGATTCTCAACTTGTCACCGTACACTTTTAACGATTTCAAAATTTGGCGGCACACAAAGAAAAAGATAAGTTTAAAAGTTGGTAATTTGTTCATAAACTTTTATATTAATTTTATTTCACATCCTGGGTGTATTAAAATTAAACTACGAAAAGTATATGAAAAAAAGAAGGAAAATTCATATTTTTTAAAGCGATACTTATTCATATACTTGTATATTAATTTTAGCTCATATCCTGGTCTATTAAAATTAAACCACCAAAGTTTATGAGATATGAATGAAAATTCATATTTTTTTTTACAGTGTACAGAATGCGCCTTTAAATTACCGTAATTAGGAAAAAATAGTGTGCTGGGCGACGAGTCACACCAGATTACTCTCTCCTCCTCCCCGAGAAACATCTCTGGATCCGTCCTTGGCTGTGCGACTATTCACGCCAGATTTTTTGACTGTTTTTTTTTTATCCCTTTTTGGCCACTTTAAATAATTTATCTAATTTCCTCTCTCTCTCTCTCTCTCATTCCTTTTTCCTCCCAATTTCATATATGAAAATTGTTATTTTTTTCTTCTTAAGGTTTTCTTAAGAAATAAAAAAATAAATAAATGAAAAAAGGTTACTTATATATAACCTGACCAGAACACATGACGTTGGGATTATTTATTATAGAAATATTTAATTTAAATAGAAATAAAGAATCTTGTTCTATTTTATTTTTAATAATATAAAAGTTTTTAATTGTAATGGTGAATAAATAAAAAAATAAAAATTGGTGTGACTGATTGCACGATAATAAAAATGGATCCCGTCTATGAAAAAATATCTCAAGAACTAAATAGAGCTTCGAGTTTGAAATTTCATATTTAAGTTAATTACACTCCTGGGGCGTGAAAATAACCTTTTGAACAAAATAGCCGCCCTCGGGGCTTGGCGTAGAGGTTAGCGTGCTAACCTCCTATACCAAACGTCGCGGGTTCGGACCCCAGACAGTCCGATGATTTTATTTAAGCCAATTGGATACCAGATGGCTTAAATAAGAATGCCTGGACCCCATATATGTATATTAAATCAATAACGGTTATCGTCAAAGTCTTATATGGCCTGAGTTGCCGAAAAGACTGTGCGTATGTGTGTGTGTGAATGTTAAAAAAAAAAAATCGGCTAAAAACTAAGAGTACTTTACTGATATACTTTTTCAGTTTTTTTTTTTTCGATTATCTCAAAATTTGTTTTAACAATTTTGATTAAAATTCATAAATTTTTTAGATACTCTTTAAAAAGTATATCAGTAAAATTTTTCATGCAAATTGTTTGAAGTTGGCTACTGATGCATTTTAGATTTTTCAAATTCATTTTCCTTCCTTCCATAGAGCCAATGTTAAATCCCCATATGGGGATTTGTATTTTAATTTCGATTCACAAGGGGGTCCCCTTAACTTTTTATATATTTAAAAAATTATTTTCAATTCTTATGAAATTTTGTATTTATTTATGATTCTCTATTGTGTATAAAATGTCCAAATATGAGATTAAAATTTCGAAAAATAACCATAGTTTATTTCAAGCAGTCAACATTTTAAAATAAAGTGCTATGGTAAACTAAATATATCACGACTCAATAGCGTTAAGTCACACCAGTTTTTTTTTTTTTTTTTTATTAGTTGGCTAATCGAAAAGCAATGGGTGTCATCGCACAGCAAATATTTATCGTATCTCTCTTATCCCTTTATTGTATTTTCAGAGGGTCTAAGTTAGTGGAGATACAAAAACGAAAGCGGAGAGGAAATCCCCTTTGCAACCCAAACATCTGGCAACAACCAGAGATTCCTCTTATTGGTTGGACCCTTTTTTTTTTTTTTTTTTTAATCTGATATCAAATTAAAAGAAAATTCCTCCTTCTTTGTGTTTTCAAAAACTTTCATATGGGGGCATTTAATTGAAATATGATTTAGAAAATAAATAAATAAATAAAAAGTAAGAAAGAATTTACAGTAGTAAATTCAAAGGGATGCTCTCTCACTGTGGATTTTCTTGACATTAAGGGGGTTCAGGAGTGACGTCTAAACGTACTTTAAAAAAAAAACTAGACTATTATAAGGAATTTTTCAATGCGGTTTTTTTTTAATGAACTAAATTCATAAGAGATTATTGGGACATCGAGCTATAATTTGTTTAATGACTTATTAAAAAATTATCGTAATTAATTTTTTTGTTATCAAGCAAATACAAAAAAATCTGGTGTGACTGGCGCACAGCACACAACTTTCTCTTACCTTCGGTAATCGAAAGTTGTGTACTGTGCTTGTCACACCAGATTTTTTGTGTCGACATGTATTTAGTTCCCGGCAGTAGGGAATATTTGAATTCAGATGTAAAATTTATAAGTATGGGAAAATATTTATATTTTGTAACCATGGCAACCATTTCTCCTATCTTTCCTATGAAGCACAAGAGTAAAGTGTGCTTCAAACAATTTTAAGGGCAAAACGAGAATATACATTTGAAAGAGCATCTAAAAAATAATTGATTTTTGAATTTTAATCAAAATCGTTAGAGCGAATTTTGAGAAAATCGAAAAAAACTGAAAAAGTACATCAGTAAAGTACTAGTACTCTTTGGCCGATTTTGATTAAAAGCTTATTTTTCCGGTCCCGGGGGGTGTTTAACTTAAATATAAAATTTCAACCTCCTAGCTCAATTCCTTCATGCTTAAAATTGAACACACACACACACACACACCCACCCACCCACCCACCCACACACAGACAGACCATGTCGCGAAAACCACTTTTTTGGATTCAGGGGACCTCAAAACGTAAAGATCCATCAAAATCTCGACATCGAATTTTTGACATGAATCCAATACTTTCTCTCTATATATATATTACATATATACATAGGTAAGAGAAAGTAAAAACCATCTGCCCCAATAATCTTTAATTTTTTTTTTAAATTTAAAAATGAATTTATTGTTATTATTAATCACATATTAATTAAGAAATTTTTAAAATAAGCTTAGATGATTTATTTAAAAATCAAATAAGTTCAGCATTCTTGCAATAGATGGCAGGCTAGTCTAACAGCTGATCTCCTTTTAGCCTATATTTATATATTTTTATGCTTTTATAAAAGATACATAATATATAATAACATTTATAAAGTATTTATTGTTAAAATATAAATGAAAATCAATCAAATGCATTAAATATTATTAGCTACCATTTTGACATCTCTTGGCAAATTTTAGAATTACTTGATTTTTTGGGCATACTTTTTATGACACACTATGCCATCTTATCGGGAAAAACATGCGTAACACCTTCGCTCCCGTTCCGCCTTAAACATTTTAATAGCAAATAAACATTTTTTTTTTTATAAAAAAAAAACATTCACACTTTTTTCTCATTCACACTCACACTCACACACACATTCACACAGTCTTTTCGGCATCTTAGGCCATTTAAGACTTTTACGATATCCGTTATAGAGATTAATATACATATATGGGGTCCAGGCATTCTTATTTAAGCCATTTGGTATCCAATTGGCTTAAATAAAATCATCGGACTGCCTGGGGTCCGAACCCGCGACGTTTGGTATATGAGGTTAGCACGCTAACCTCTACGCCATGCCCCGAGGGCAGCAAATAAACATGAACGATAATAAGTTGAAACAAGAAAATTTCCTCAAGGAGGCACTTGTTTTTCTTAAATATTTAAGAATAAAAATTGAGAGTTTAAAAGAGGTTAAGTTATTTCTCCATATTTAAGAAAAACCAGTCCCTACTTGATGATTTGTTTACATTCAGAGAATACATAAATATTTCTCTATACATTTCCTATGGGAGAAATCGTAACTTTAGGAATTAATAACTCAAAAATTGTAAGTCCTAGGGACCAAAACGTATTTTTCTCTGAACCAGTTTTTTATGCTGAAAACGTATATGTAATTATTATTTTCATACGAGCCGTACTTTTTATTCGTACAGACGGACAGACTTATATTTTTTTGTTTTATTATAATTTTTTTTTCTTTTATGGCAACCCTTAAAGGTGAAAAATGACATCAAACATTTATCTCTTCTAATCTCACCTATTTTTTTTTTTTATTGAGAAATAAAAAAAAAAAAAAAATTAATTTCTGATAGCAAATGGATTTTATATGATTTTATTTATTTAATATTTAATAACAGAATCCATAGCTGTGTGTGCATTTTATGTTTGTTCTTTTTTTTCTCTAAGTAATTTAATTTATTTGGCCATATCATAGAAAATAGAGGGCCATTTTTACTTTCTCTTACCTCTATATATGTTAATATATAGAGAGAGAGAAAGTATTGAAGTAGTGAAACTTTTTTCCCCTTTCTTATTTGTTCGGCAAAAACAAATAAGAGTCATTCCCAGGTAGGAATTGCCAATGCTGACAATTGGCCGAACCTTGGGCTAGTTGTCTTTTGCCAACGCTTGGGTAGTGACCATTGGGCCAAGTCTGGACCGAGGCTTGGCCCAATGGTTAACTGACCCATTATGTAATTAAAAAAAAAAATTAAATAAAATTAAAGTGTTATTAATTGAAAAAATAGTAATATATATTTTAAACCTGGTGATTGTTTGATAAAGTTTATTTAGGTAGATATTATTTATTTTGAAATTCCTATCGGGATCCCCGTTTATTTGCCCTAAGTGCTTTCGTGTACGAAGACACACACCTCAAACCCAACCGGCCTCTGGCCGTAGCCATCTACCGGCACCCCGTGAAGTTACATCATTTCCTGTCTCTAACTCCTCCTCCTGCTCTTTCTTATATAGCTCGTTTTAACTAATCCTTATTTCTGGTTACAACCGGCTCCTTATATCCAACCTCTTCTATGCTATGGAGGATGTCCTGGTTTGAGGAGGGACTCCCTCAGCACCGGCGTGTAGCCTACTCCTTTCGAAGAATGCATCACTGAGAGGGAACCTTCTTTACGTCCCTTCCACAGGACGGGATGTCACAGCAACTCCCTCTCCTCGTAGAGTTGCCTGAGGGCCTATTGTGGTAAGATCCTATATTCCAATCCAGTGCCTGCTTGAGGATTTGTTTACATTAAATAAATATTTTTATTTAATGAAAAATCCCGCATGCCAAGGATTTGAACAGGGATCTTCTTTGCAGAAGCTGACACCCTAGCTCACTACACCAGCGAGCCCTCATTTAGGTAGAATAAAAGGCAAAACAAATAGCTTAAAAAATAGTCATATCACTATAACAACTGTGTACGAGCAGAGGCGTACCGAGGCAGTTGGGGGCCTGGGGCGGCACTAGAAGAGGGGGCCTTATAGAATTATAGAATTTTTTTTTTTTTTTTTTTTGTGGGGGGGGGTGCTCATCTTTAAATATCCTTCTCCTCCATACACAAAAATATTTTTCAAATACCGTATATCCCTGCACCCCAAGGGGTCAGAGCCTCTCAAAGAGAAATTTTCATTAAATTTTTTTTTTATAAATATATGGGGGCCTGGGACCGCCCCTATCCCCCCCCCCTCGGTACGCTACTGTGTAGGAGAGCGTAAAGGCATTGAACAAATGAAAACAAAACCAAAAAGCTCGAGTTCAAATCTCTCGAGGAACAATTTTTTTTTTTAATGAAATGGTGGATGAAGTTCTGTTTGATTAATTTCAATTTTATTTTTATAAAAACAAAATAGTGTGTCGTTCGAATGACGTATTTATACTTATTAATAAATTTATAACGGTGTATTTTATCAAATTGCCAAAAAAAAAAAAAAAAAAAAGAATTTTGAATTTTGACTAAATATTATCTTGTATTATATATGTGTATTGTTTCAGTTCTGATGATGGCTCTCATGGTGGCCGAAACATGATAGCGCACCTGTAAACCAAAAATAAATATTATTGAAAATTTATTAATTTTTAATAATTATACTAGAAAGAACGACATACTACCTGTCACTTTTTGTCCAAGAAAGAAAAACACAAGTTGCTTTTAATTTTTTTTTTCCTCCCTGGATTTTTGTTCCCCCGAGGCTTGGATCGACCATCCATATTTTGTTTTCCAAGGCTTGGGCCAACCTTGGTTTTTTTGATTCCCAAGCCTGGGTTCATTCCCACACAGCACGGAATATTGCAATCTTGCTCAATGTTGACAATATTGCGGCAACATTGATGCAATATTGCAGCTCAAACAACAATATTGCTAGTTTGGAATATTGCCGCTGCAATGTTGCCAAGATTCGCAATGTTTCTGCAACATTGCTGCAATATTTTGCGCTGTTTGGGGTTGTTATCATTCCAAGGCTTGAACCAAGCCTCGCCCAATGCTCGGGATGATTGGTCCAAGCCCTACCCAATTGTGTATTCCTACCAGGGTTGTAGAAGGAGCTGGTGTACAACTTAATTTGTACCGATGAATTTTCCCTCAACTGGGAATACAGCGTTAAAAAAAAATCAGTAGTATTTTCATAACAAATTTAAATAAATCCCGACTTCTTTTTAGCATTAAATAAATATCATACAATATATTAATTGTTATTTTCTGTTGTTTTTGTTTCAGGTGAGTGCCAAAGCCGGTCCTTGTCTTCTTCTTCCCTTTGATTTGTATTTTTATTTGGTGAGTCCTCTCTTTATTTTTTGTTCATTTCATCCCGTGACGCACAATCAGACAGGCAGCCCGATTCTGCCTGCCCTCTTTGGAATGGAGTTAGTCACTTCTATTCTTGTTAATTAAACCAATTCGATTCATTACTAGACTAGACAGTTGAGTTTCATTTAAAATTAAAAGCAAAGAATTTGAAACATTAACTAAAAAAAATTTTTAATTATATCAAAGAAATTGAATTTTTCTCCCCGCCTGGTGATAGTAGTGAAAAAGGGAATGAACCCCCCCCCCTCCCCCTTCCCACCCCTTCATAGACCTTTTTATTAAATTTAACGGCGGATCCTCGAAATATATTTTGTAAATACCTTTGGGGGACACACAAAGAAAAAAAATATGGTGTGACTGGCGCACAACACACAACTTTCTCTCACCCTTCGGTAAGAGAAAGTTGGTCACACCAGATTTTGTGTCGAGATATATTTAGTTGCTCTTTAGTTCCAAACTTGGCCACGCGATGATTTATAGATGGCGCTGAGCTACGAATGCTTCCACATCAGTAAAGTGTACTTCAAACGATTTCCACAAAACATTTCACTGGATATACTTTTTAAAGAGCATCTAAAAAATAGTTGATTTTTGAATTTTAAACAAAATCGTTGCAGCAAATTATGTGAAGATCGAAAAAAAAAAAAAAACTGAAAAAAGTACATCAGTAAAGTACTAGTACTTTTTGGCCGATTTTGTTTAAAAGCTTATTTACACGAATTCGGAAGGTGCCTAACTTAAATATAGAATTTCATCCTCATAGCTCAATTCTTTCGTGCTTAAAATTGAACACAGAATTGAGCTATGAGGCTGAAATTTTAAATTTAAGTTAAACACCCCGGGACCGGAAAAATAAGCTTTTAATCAAAATCGACCAAATGAGTACTAGTACTTTACTGATGTACTTTTTCAGTTTTTTCGATTTTCTCAAAATTCGCTCTAACGATTTTGATTAAAATTCAAAAATCAATTATTTTTTCAATGCTTTTTCAAAGTCATTTTCTCAAAATTGTTTTAAGCCCACTTTAAGGCTCACATATACTTGAAAAGCGTCCTCAAGAAAAACATCTCAACGATTTTCCCGAGAAAATATTATTGAATTTCATTCCGGATTTTTTGGCCTCAAGGCCGCTACCACACACTTTGAGGATTTCCTTGAGGCGTGTACTATTCAGGCCGGGCCTTGAGGAAAATCCGATGGTGTATCGGGGCATTTACTCTTGCCCTTCATAAGGAAGATAGAAGAAATGGTTGCCATGTGCTGTTCGACCAGTCACACCAGATTTTGTTGCCTTTTCTTTAGAATAAATTTAAGAAAAAAAAAATCTAAATTTTTTATTGAAAAAGAGGTATAATTATTTTTTAATAAGACTTTGATGATGATTCTTGTTTTAATGACGTCACTGAGTCTGGTGAGTCATAATTGGCCTCTCACTTGACCTGATCATGTCACCATCCTCTAATTATCTCTCTCTCTACTATCTCTTTATCAATTTACTCTTTAATAGAGAGAAAGAGATAAATCT
>JAKCPI010018619.1:0-11758 GCA_023213315.1 Euborellia annulipes | reverse complement strand
AAATTAATTGGTAATCAATATAAATAAATAGATTTTATCGGTGAACAGGAAGCGAATCAGTGGCCTCTATCCAAATAACATTTTTGCCATTTCGCCATCATTCCCTATTTTGATATTTCCATTTTCAATAAACCGGACGCGACAATCTGGGGTAATATTTCATCTATCAATCTATATTTTAATAATTATTCTCTAATAGAAAATGTATCTATATATTAAGTTATTAATTCTCTGTTTTAGAATTTCACCATAAACAAAAGACTTAATTGCTTTTGGTTTAAAAAATTTTTAACAATAGAATCAGGATATTAAGTCAAAATTAATTATTTCGAGGAAAGAGTATATTATTATGGTAATGTATTCAATATTATTGTATAATTTTATCATATCTGTATTTGTTTTTTTAAGTGATTTATTCTGTTTCGGAAAATAGCCAAACCTACGAACGTTGAATTAAGATAATTAATGATATTTAATTTTAGCTTGATCGCTCATGATGATAAGTGCTAAATTATGAAACAAGCTCAATAACTCGCGATTAAATTAAATAATAAATAGGCTCTAAAAACCCTTACTAATGGGATTGTAGGCGTAAAATTATTATTTGACTAATTTGTAAATACACTTGTAAATACAACCCAATATATTCCACAGACTGATGAGTTGTCTGCTTCTTCTTTTAAATAGGAAATATACTATCAGATAATTGGACGATGTTATGCACAAAGGAACCAAGCGCCTTTAACCTAAAACTGAGATAGGGGGCATTTCATTTGCAGAATAGTAAACAAAAACAATGGCAATGACTTTTTTTTTATACAAAAAAAAGTGCACAGAGTAATAATGTTGTGATTTAATTAAAGAGGTAGAACTTCTTTTTCTACAAGATGGCGGTCTTATCTCAATTTCGATCATAATGGCGCTTGGTTCCTTTATGCATAACATGGTCCAATTAATCCAATTTCTTTCTAGACAAGACCTCAAAGAACGAGTTATTTATATTAATTATAGAAGGGACACTGGTGAGCCTGAGCGATATAATGATAATTGATTTATACAAGTGTGTAAAGCTGGGAATCGAAGAATGGGAATATAAGGCGAATAGGACCAGCCCCTTTTTTCTCTCACTAACATGTAACTTCAATTTATTGCAAATATTTCGATTGCTCTCAAAAAGAGAGATTTGAGAGATATTGATCTCAAAAATTCATATGTGCACTGAGGATTGCCCCTGAATAGGAACAAATATTCCCAATAAATTGAAATAGTGAGAGAGAAGAGGCTGGTTTTATTCTCTTATCTCCCTAATTTGATTTATATAATAATGGCTATCAATTAATTTGAATAAAATATTATAACACACAAAAGTGCGCTTTTGTTTCGATGTGTGAAATGAATTTTGTTTCTTAGGCTTTGGCATACTTCAGCAAGTAATTCTTATGACAAATGGGTTGTTTTTACTTGCTCTTACCTATATATGTAATATATAGTGAGAAAGTATTGGGATTATGTCAAACATTCGATGTCGAGATTTTTTTCTTTTCTTGTTCTTTCGGAAGAAAAACACTTTAATCGATTGAAAATAAATTGAATAAAACAAAAAGAGATTAAACTTCAACGTTGGTTTGATTAACATCCCTTCCTATTCATATTTCAATTTTACATATTGAGAGCTACTCGATTTTTAATAGAGAGGTGAACGAAAGGAAATTATTCAATTCTTATTATTCTGGGAGTTTTTAATTATAGACCACATTGTGATTAATTATTTATTAAAAATATAAATATTATATGTTTCGACTGTTTATCAAGTAGGCTACTGTGCACTTGCTCCGACTCAAGTATTCAATTCTGTCGACGTTTCGACCGATTCGCCTTCTTCAGGATTAGCCTCGTGTCCATAAAGGATGTTGTAATAAACATACGTCCCCTCTGGATCTATAGACTTTGAACACTTCGCTTTAAGCTCTTTGAAGAATGTTTATAGCCACATCCTATCGGGTAAAGACTAATCTAATGGCAATTACATAGTATTAAAGATGACCGCAACAATTGACCTTGCTTTTATTGACAATGTCCTATCTTTCATTAAAATTTTCTATCAATCATCAATATTATCGCCATGAAATTGAAAAAATTTATTAATTCTAAAAATATCCATTGATTCGTTGGTAGTATATTCCTTCAGTGTCACGATAATTGAAATTTGAAGCAGAATAATTGAAATTTTGATAACATATAAATATATTATAAATCAGGATAATGATAAACGCAAATATGATCTATTTTGTGCTACTTTCAAAAAAGAAATCAATACAAGAACAAAGATGTTGCACATTATATAAGAATCATGGTCGAATTAAAAGAGAGGGTTTCAGTCAAAAAAAAAAAAAATTGTCTCATAAATATTGATTTGTTGATTTTATCTATCTTGTTAGAAAACATAAATTTACCCTATATCAAAATTATTAGCTTTCAATAGATAGACTATTTAATCAATATTCTTTTTTTTTATATAAAGCTAGTAGTACTAGCATTTAATAAGAAACTGTTTATTTACTTAATCCCCCACTTATCAAATGATATAATTTCTTTAGGAAGCGTTCGATATTTTCAATTAATTTGAGTAGATAAATTATCCTGAGGCTTCTCCCCCAGGATTTCAACAAATAGGGGGAGAGAGAGAGAGAGGGAGCTCTTCTCTTTCCAGGTCAAATGTATATTTTATTTCCGAAATTAACAAAATGATATTTTCCTCTGTTTGAAATTGATCTAAAATAAGATTGATGAGAATTATAACAACCCCAAGTCTTTGAGCTCAATAAAAAAAAAAAAAAAAAATAAGAGATGGGCTGTTTGAACGATCATTTTTTAAAAGCGACGCTAATTAAGGAAAAAAGTTTAATAGTTTTTATAGAAAAAAGAAATCAGACACATTTATATTCTATTTGTTAAGGGTAAAGAGACATTAGAGAATGTGACAGGAGAGGAAGTATCCTTTAGGCCTATCGGATAAAATTATCAATACTCTATTTCTATACCAGTGGTTTCGCATCTTTATGTTACAACGCCTCCCTTAAAATATTTAATCGTATGACGCCCCCCCCTCCTTTTATAAAATAAAACAAAAACAAAAATGTTAAATTCTAAAAAATTTAAATACAAATATTTTTACTTTCTCTTATCTCTATATATATATATTAATACATATAAAGATAGAGAAAGTATTGGATTCATGTCAAAATTCGATGTCGAGATTTTGATGGATATACACGTTTTGAGGATCCCGTGAATCCAAAAAAGTTGTTTTCGCGACATGGTCTGTCAGTCTGTTTGTGTGTGTGTCTGGGTTTAATTTAAAGCATGAAGGAATTGAGCTAGGAGATTGAAATTTTATATTTAAGTTAGACACCCCCCTAGGGCGTGAAAATAAGCTTTTAATCAAAATCGACCAAAGAGTACTAGTACTTTACTGATCTATTTTTTCAGTTTTTTTTTCGATTTTCTCAAAATTGACTCCAACGATTTTGATTAAAATTCAAAAATCAATTATTTTTTAGATTCTCTTTAAAATGTATATTCCCATTTTGCCATTGAAATCTTCTAAAGACCACTTTACTCTTGTACTTCATAGAGAAGCAAGGAGAAATGGTTGCTATGGTAACAAAATGTAGGTAAATATTTTTCCATACTTATAAATTTTACATCTTGAATTCTAATATATCCTCGGAAACTAAATAAAAGTCGACACGAAAAATCTGGTATGATAAGCACAGAAGACAACTTTCGATTACCGAACCAAACTGCCATTTGGGCTGCCTAACTACCGGGCTTTCGTCTCAATACTATTGCAAAATATCGTATGTAGGTACATAACTGACTAGCTTTAAACCCATTTTTTTTGATCTCCGGAAATATGCTGTTACTTTATATTCTCAGAGACCGAACCAGAGGGTTGTTTTTGATTAATTATAAATAGACAACACAAATGACAAACTAATGGATTTATTTGCAAGAGCTAACTACTGTATTAAATCTTTTTATATAATAAATACAGTATATAAAAACAATTGGAATTCGAGCCGGAAATCAATTGTTTCTGTCTTAATCTCATTAATCTTAATTTAAAAATTTTCTTCTTTCCTTTCTCCAAAATGAATCAGAGAAAGTATTAGATCTGTTCAATTAAGCGTCCGGTGCATGCAAAAATGTATTGCTTTCGTTACTGCGCATGTGATTTTCCTGACTACGCCCTCGGACGCTTAATTGAACAGACCTATTGAAATCATCAAAAATTTGACTTCGAGATTTTGATGATGTTTCAAGACCTCCCTGAGTTTAAATAACCATTTTTAGAATTATATCTAGGCGTATGTGGGGTCACGATTAAGTCAGATCGATGAAATTTGATAAAATTATATCCTACATCTCTAAAAATAATTGAATAAATTGAGAAAAAAATTTTTTCCTCGGAAATCCCACGAATGTTGAAAAGTTCGGAAAAATCAGAAAGTATTTTTTAACCCTCAACCCCAACAGAAAATTGAAATAATATTATGGTTATAAATGTTTTTTATTCATTTATTATTACCTATTTTATTTCTGTACTATTATAATAAACTGAATTTAACAACCATTAAAATTCAAAATATTATTTAATATAAAATCTAATAAAATTAAACAAAGTTGAATAACCAACGTTTTATTAAGAAACTTTTTGTTGAGTTTTTTTTTTTTTTTTAATAGACCTATTATAATTCACTTTTCAATCATTCATTCCTGACATGCTATAAAGTTAAATTAGTTTCATTATTATTTACTGCTCTATTCTTTTATAGGTGAAAATAGTTATAAAACTGAATTTATAGTAAAAAAAATAATACAATTACTTTTTAGCAAATAAATATTGTCAGTTGTGTATCCTGGACAGACTTGGGTTATTTACACGATTTTGTAGTTATTTTTTACAAAAATATCGTAAATAACTGAAAACAGCAGTTATTTACGTAAATAACAATACTAACTGTAAATAACTCTGCATGAACCTCGCGAGAAAGGAAACTCAAATAAAATTCATCAAATTCAAATAAAAACAAGATTCAGTATACTGAATCAGGTGTATTCTCTAAAAAAAATTTAACACCAACAAATGGGCGTTAAAAAGTAAAGTAATAAATCAGCGATAAAAAATGCTATTCTCAAAACAAAGTTTTAACAGCGTTGTTAACATACAAACATGTCAAAACCATACCTTACTTTTTAGGTTAAAGACGCCATTTTTAAGCATTAAATCGGCGTTAAAATATTAAAGGCACTCCCTAAACATTACATTAATTTTTAACACTATTGACTAAATGTTAACGCGTAGGCTTTAAGGTTTTTGCTTTGAGAATAGCAATTTAAGGATGTGTTAAAATGAATTAACACTGTTTATAGATGTTAAAAGTTAACGTTTTTGCTTAGAGAATAGACCTGATTATTATTATTCCTGCTGGGGTATTGTTACGAAAGAAATTTTAGTTAGTAAACGTAAATTTTTTAGCAATTTATTTAACTCTTAAATGTTTATAGATTAGATGACTTCAAAAGGTGTCATATGAAACGTCAAATCCTGAACAGAATGAAATTAAGTTTTGGCTTATTTTTTCCAACTTTCCTAAGATTATTATTACCTAAAAAAACAAAATAAAGTATTTTATACCACACAAAGAATGAAAATAACGAAACTAAAAAAATATTTTAAAATTAATTTAAGAATATCTATTAATTTAAGAATATCAAAGTCCTTTTCGGATTACTTTTTGTTTAATGGGCCAAAAAAAGAAATTTTTATTCCAAGAACAGCTCCGAATGAATATTTAAGTACAATTCATAAAATTTAAATGAAAACAAAATCAGCAGAAAACGTAGAAAAAATTAATAAAAAGAAAAAAGTGTAAAAACCATAGGGAAGATATAGCCTACTCTCTAAATTTTATATTTAATCTTCATACCTTTTTAATTTAATGGAAGTGAAAATTATAGTGGCGTAAATTCAACGAGAGAGGAGAGAGAGCAACTAATGAATTTTAAACAAAGACTAACCAACTGTAGAGTCGTGTCTACAATAATGTTGATATACAAACTTCTTGATAAGATTGTACATACCGGTACTTGATGATTTTGCTCACGCACATAGTAAGCATTCCTAAATTCTTTGGGACAAACCCTTGAAAGAGAATCGTAGGATGGCTTAAATATTTAATTCTGTTTGTTTAATATAACATACAGTATGTAAAATTGTAAGTTCAGTATAAAAAAAGACAAACTTTAAGAAGCGAAGAGAAATATTAATTATCTTATTTAAGCAAGAAATTTTCTTGAAGAAAAATTTTTGTATAATTGTAAGAGAATAATAAATGTTCGTTCAACTTGGCATGATTGTATAACCTTATATTAAACTTTCATAAAGCCAGGGGAAACTAATTAATAGAGATATATGAGAGTAATTTTATTATTTATCACTTTAATTAACTAATTAGATCAAGCAGAAATTGAGCCTTATTGGAATTTGGAATATAATCAGGATGCCTATACATATTGACTGAAGTGCAAAAATTCTGACTGGTTGCACAGCACACAACTTTCGATTACCGAAGGTAAGAGACACGAGATTTTTCGTGTCGACATATATTTAGTTTCAACCAATATATAATATATATATACATATAATGTATTAGAATTCAAGATGTAAAATTTATAAACATAGGAAAAAAAATTTATATATTGTTACCATGGCAACCATTTTTCCTATCTTTCCTATGAAGTACAAGAGTAAAGTGGTCTTTAGAAGATTTGAATGGCAAAATGAGAATATACATTTTAAAAAGCATCTAAAAAATAATTGAATTTTAATCAAAATCGTTGCAGCGAATTCTGAGAAAATCGAAAAAAAAAAACTGAAAAAGTACATCAGTAAAGTACTAGTATTCTAAATTTTTCTATCATCCCATCAAGTGTTTTACATCTTCTATATGTATATATATAATAAATAACCAGTGGCGATCCCAGGATTTTTTTAAGAGGAAGCCCCAAAATTTTAATGTAGGAAATGCGAACTGCCTCTTCGCAGTGGCAGATTCAAGAAGGGGAGGGTAATACGGATAAAAACGATTTACTATCTATATTTTATTATAATTCCGAAATCAAAATAGCAGTCTGATTAAAATAATATTTTTTCTGTCTAAAGGGGAAGGGGACCTTTGGGCCCAAAAGTAAAGGATTCCTCGATATTCGGTTTTAGAAATTTTGACATCCAGTGATATTTCGGGGGAAGTTTAAATTATAAATATAAATACTAATACAATTTTTGGTTGCGTTTCGGTTCAATTCCTTGATTATATTGATGGGTGAAGCTTATATATGAAATTTCAGACAAATCCTTTCAAACCAATTTGCTCTACATGTGTCGACAAACTGACAGACGATCCGTGTTATAAAATTAATCCCTAATTAACTGCTAGCTTTGCAAAGTAAAAATTTGTAATTCGATAAGAGATGATGTGGACATTCCTGTTCTAACACAAGGTAACTCATCTAAAATAGTAGATTTCTTTGTTTTTAAAATATAAATCCGATTATTTATTCTTTTAATATGTCAAGAACAAGCGCTTTATCTCCTTTTAGAATGAACAAAAAAAAAAGCAAATATTTCTAATTTATTTTTATAAAACAAAAGGTTTTTTATAAATATATAATAAACAAAAGAAAATAAGAAGCGAAAGAGGAGAACTATCATGAATAAATTAACGCCTCTCATGTTTTAGTGCAAATAACACGATATGATATAGAAATTTGTTAGTATGAATAATTTGCTTTTGAAAAGTTTTGACTTGTTTGTTGGGCTTGGTTGGCGCGCTGTCGGTGTCGGCCAACAACAAATTCCCAACTTCGCCCCCCGAACTAATCGCAATGTGAAAATGGATTTTCATATCGTGACTACAATTCCTATTGAAGTGAAATATGGAATCAGGACTTGTGCTGTTGCTGCTGCTACTTGGCTTGGAGTTTGCAAAGTTTTTCAAAAGAGATGCGCTCGCTCTTTCCTTTCCCTCCTTCTCTTTACCAAGTTCTCTTGAGAAGGCCACTCAAGTTTCAAAACCGCATAACGATTCCGATTAAGAATAAGAATGAAGGGAATAAGGTTTTGACTTTTTGTAAATAGTTATTTGAATTGAATATCTCTTTATCAATCAAGTTGATATTATAATAGAAAAATTGAGATTTTTTTGAATTTGTATTTAGAGATGAATTCTTATTCTACTCATGAAAATAGCAAAAAAGTTGGGATCCTCTTAATAAGCTCATTATAATTCTATAATTCAATGTAAAAAACAATAGAGAATAGATGAAAGGAGCAGGCAGCCAGGCGATTAGTCTCCACGAAATAAAACTCTCTGTACAGGAAACAGTTTTGACTTTAATTAGATAAGGTCATCCCTTATCTAATTAAAGCCTGTTTCCTCGACAGAGTTTTATGTTGTGGAGACTATTTACCTGGCCGAGGGTCAAAAAACTACGAACTGGGCTCTTGTTTAATCATATGATAGCTTAACTAGAACTGAAAACTTGAAAGTCATAATCAAGTAACTTATCCGAAACAATATCTGAAGAAACCGGTCCTTAAGCGCCCCATACACGCCATACTTATAGTACGCGAGCCCGGCTCGGCTCGCCTTTAAACGAGGCAAATCCGCATGTATGTGTGGGCTCTCGCGAGCCAAGCCGAGCCGGGACCTATCCGTCAGGGCCTTTTGTCCGGCTCCGGACGGGAGCAGATCCGCACGTGTGTAGGCCCTCACGGATCGGGCTCGTGCCTCAGATACGATATTTAATGACACACATATGCGGATTTGGCTCTGTTTGTTGGCTCATATGTGTGTGTGGTGAAAAATGGCCGGATCCGAAAGAACCAAAGAACGGCGTGTATGGGTCACTTTAGAGAGCGTATCGCTATTTAACAGAACGAATCAACCCTTCAAACTCCCACTATTACTGAAGAAAACAATATGTTCAGATTTTTTAATAAATTAATGATTAATTCTCGATGAACGAATTTTTCAGAGAAATCCAATTTTTCGAATGTCCATTGTAATCAGTTTCAATTTACATCTTAATCCTTTCGAAATAATTAATCACTCTTAAGGGGAATGTCTTGTTTGAGGAAGAGGGTCTCTTCTCTTTCTCTCTAATGCCAGTTTGTGGCCTGTTCCGATCGAACCAGTTACGGACGGTTCTTCCCTATTGATTATTTTTTTTTTTTTTTAATTTCCACTCTCTGCTTGTGAGATCAATAAATTAAAAAAAAAAAAAAAAACATTAAATTTGAAAACTTTGAAAAGAAAAATCATTATAGATGTCGAATCTTGCAGACTTAATGACAAAAATTAACATCCCTTGCTAATTATATATAGACCTAGTAACTAAATCAAGAAAGTTCTTGTGCCTGAATTATAAATTTAATAAATTGTTAAGTTATCAATCATTTAGTTGATCAGGATAATTAATTTATTAAAACAAAACAAATAGATTTCATTAATAATATTTTGGACAGAAATAATCTAACCACATTAAATTATTGAATTAAAGTAACATGAGTGTGGTTTTTGTTTACCAACCCAAAAATCCAATTAATTAAATTAGTGAATCGCCTTGAGTGAACCTACTAAGTTCAGGAAATATTTCTAAGGATATCTAACGTTTGAAACAATTGATTAAAAAATTAACTAATGGGTAGAATAGGTCATGTAGCCTTACGCCTTAAGGGGCAACACACGTAATTGCAAACTTGACAAGCATGCACTTCGCAAACAGTTTTTCATTTTCTAATTTATGGAAAATATTTTGCAGAAATTTTTTGAAAATACTTAACCAAAACTTATTTTAAAATTCAATTATCTTTTATAGCTTATTTCAAAAGAAATTTTAATAATAATAGCAAGACTCACCGGTGAGCCGAAATTATGACCAATCTCGTGTGCCAGTGTGACGTGTGATACAGCAGGTGGCACGTGTTTCCCGTAGTTGAGCAGTGTCACGATGCCGGTATTCAGACTCTTCAAGCTGCCTCGGTAGTGCTAAAAAAAAAAAACATCGTGTCAGCCCCATCATCAAAGGCAACCCATGCTTTTCTGTCACAAAATTCCGGGAGAGAAGTTTTCAGTGAGCAAACGGGGCAGCAAACGCGACTTGTCAGCCCCTTGTTACTTTTAGGAAGGAAAATGTCAAACGAATGAACCACATCAAATCGGAAAAGGGGTGGGCGGAGGTGGTTCATTTTAGGATTGTCGAGACGATTTTTTTCCATCAAGTCATTGCATGTTCTCTTTTTAATATCCCTGCGTATTTTTTTTAAGGGGAGAAAACTCATCAATAAAACAATTCTACTGGGAATTTTTTTATTTATACGTTGTCTGAATCAAATTCGTTTTGGTATTAGAGAAAAAAAAAAAACAGTGTAATAATAGAAATAGGACGAAAGGGGATTGTGTGTGCATATAAGGATGAAATGAAATAAAATGAAAAAAGTTTCTTTAGAAAAATAAAGTGGGCTTAAATTTGTTAATTTTTGCTGGGAGGGAAAGCAACCCCAAATAGCTAACTCATCGAACTGACTAATCATGAGCAAGTGATAAGGAGCATCTAAAAAATTATCTGTATTTTAATCAATATTATTAGAGCCTTATTGATCTTAAGACAATTGAAAAAAGTAGATTTGTAAAATATTAGTACTTTTTGGCCAATTCAATTGGGGGTAGATTAGATATCAAATTTGGCCCTCAAATTGTATTAGGAAGATGTTTATCTACTTTCTCTTACCTGTATGTTAATATACTATATGTATCAGCCAAAAGTGTTAATTGGCTAGAGATCTGACTAGAGCCCTTCCTAGAGACGTGATTAGAAAGAAGATATTAATTTATTTTTTTTAATGTTTTTGGATAAGATTTATTCATTAATTAAGGTTTTTGAAAAATTTTGTCTGTTTGAGAAAATAGGCCTACACATGCCTCTGTATGTTGGTTGCATAGCTTTAATGAACTTGGTCTCTCTAAGATTTAGAGTTTTTTTCTCTAACCATTAGAGATGGATACTTTTGACTGATACAGATAGTATATACGAGGGCAGGTCAATAAGTCCCTGACTTTTTGAATGAACCACAGGTTTTTGGATAAAAAATTATTTTATTTTTCAACGTAGTCTCCTTTGAGCTCTATACATTTTGTCCAACATTTCTTATCCCTTCCAAAAAATAAGATTTGTCGAGGTCATCAAAATAGATTTGTTTGTGAGATGATTTAATCGTTGGAGTCAAATCTCTTTCCGCCGAGCCATTTTTTCAGGTTTGGAAACAAGAAATAATCACTCGGGGCTAAATCCGGAGAATAGGGAGGATGAGGGAGCAATTCGTATCCCAATTCATGGGTTTTTGCCATGGAAACTGAAAATTCACTTTTTTCCATTTTCTTCTCAAATCACGAGGTAGTCTGCTACTAATGGATGTCAAACAAAAACTAAAAGACCCAACTGGTTCAAATTTCGACAGGAGTCAGCTGATAGTTGCCTGCTGACAGGAGCAGTGTTGTCAATTTCAGTTAAGAGGCGGGAAATTCAAAAAGTCACGGACTTATTGACCTGCTCTCGTAGAAAGAGAAAGTAGACTATTGGATTCATGTAAAAATTTCGAATTCGTACTAAGAATCGGTATGTAATATATAGT
>JAKCPI010018618.1:0-11905 GCA_023213315.1 Euborellia annulipes | reverse complement strand
TACTAATTAGTAATTTTAAAAATATTAACTTTTTATATGTTTAAGGCGGAATAGGACCGAAAGTGTTACACATGTTTTCCCCGCATAAGATGGCGTTGTGTGTCATAAAAAGTATGCCCAAAATCAAGTAATTCAAAAATTTGCCAAGAGATGTCAGAATGGTAGCTAATAATATTTAATGCATTTGGTTGATTTTCATTGATCTTTTAACAATAAATACTTTATAAATGTTATTATATATTATGTATCTTTTATAAAAGCATAAAAAATATATAAATATAGGCCAGATATACGCTATTAGGGATCGGCTGTTAGACTAGCCTGCCATCTATTGCAAGAATGCTGAACTAATTTGACAGTTGATTTTTAAATAAATCATCTAAGCTCATTTTAAAAATTTCTTAATTCATATGTGATTAATAATAACAATAAATTCATTTTTAAATTTTAAAAAAATTAAAGATTATTGGGACAGATTGTTTTTTTGTATTTGCTTGATAACAAAAAAATTAATTACGATAATTTTTAATAAGTCATTAAACAAATTATCCCAATAATCTATTATGAATTTAATTCATTTAAAAAAAAAAAACGCATTGAAAAATTACTTATAATAGTCTAGTTTTTTTTAAAGTACGATTAGACGTCCCTCCTGAACCCCCTTAAATAATCCATCTTATTCTTGAAATAGAACTCAATGTTACTATACATGAAAAAGAAGATAATAAATGATGAAAAAATAAATCTTTATTTTGTATAAACTACAAAAGGGTTTAAACCAGTATTTATATTTTAAAATAGGATTTTGTAGCTGTAATTACAATAATAGAGAGAGAGAGAGAGAGGGGAGAGAGACAAGCAATTATTTCTCAAAAGGACAAAACGACCAAACTTAATTGAAATAATTAATAGCCTTCAATTAGACATTTTGTTGTCGGACAAAAGAGAATGAGCCAACCAACTCCATCCACTTGACTCGTTTATTCATTCATTCATTCACCTGGGGGGGGGGGGGGGGCATCATCCAATAAAAACGACAATTTGCAAAAATAATTATCACTCGTCAAGAACGCCATTTTGTTTTTTAAGGTTTAGTTAAAAAAAAAAAAAAAAATGAACTTACAGAGTCCAAAAAAGTGGGTCCCACAAAATGGTCTGTCTGTGAACAAAATAGCTCATGAACGAAACGAGCTAGGAGGTTGAAATTTTATATTTAAGTTGGGTACTCCCCTGGCACGTGACACGAAGCGTTTGAACAAAATCGACAAAAAAGTACTAGTACTTTACTGATGTACTTTTTCAGTTTTTTTTCGATTTTCTCAAAATTCGCTCCAACTATTTTGATTAAAATTCATAAATCAATTATTTTTTAGATGTTCTTTAAAATGTATATTCTCATTTTGCCATTGAAATCTTCTGAAGACCACTTTACTCTTGTTTTTCATAGGAAAGATAGGAGAAATGGTTCCCATGGTAACAAAATATAAATATTTTCCCATAGTTATAAATTTTACATCTTCAATTCTAATATATCGGCGGAAATTAAATATATCTGAACACAAAAAATCTGGTGTGACAAGCACAGAACATAACTTTTAATTAGCGAAGGAAAGTTGTGTGCTGTGCGACGTCACACCAGATTTTTAAAGTTAGAAATGTTGTAGCGATTTGGTATCCAAATGGCTTAAATAAAATCATCGAACTTCCTGGGATACGAACCCTAGACCCTTGGTATACAAGGCATGCGCGCTACCAACTACGCCAACCCCGAGGGTCCATAATAAATTATTAAAAGATAAGTTCGTGTTTAATTGGGCAAAAATTGCGCCCCTGGAGTCGAACCATCACCCCCGGGCTTTCGCTAGCGGACTACCTTTATCCCAGGTCGCCGGACCAATAAATTATGTTAAAAGAAAATTGGTGGGTTCATTGGTTTTCCAAGTAGAATATAGCACAAAAGCTAGCCTCCTGCGAGTCTTGCATTTAGTCAGTAGGTTATTGAAATAATTTAAGAACTGTGTTACTCTCAGAGAACTCAACTATCCCGAAAGAATTTTATAAATCGGTTCACTACGCTGTTATCAATATAATTACTATGGAGATCTTTTTTGACAAAACTAAGATGCAATAATCCTTAATGGTATTTCGAAACGAAATTTTGCACTCTTATTAGAGGAAGTTATCGCGTCTCCAAATTCTCAAATGGGAAGGCCCAAAATCCATAATTTTACCCATAGAAAAGCATTGGGTTCTATGAAAAATCAATCAATTATCTATATATATAATTCGCTAATGTCCGTCTGTCTGTCTGTCACGCTCTCCTGGGGCGGTCTGTCTGCAGATAAAACAATTTAGTTTTCCGGACGACTCCCTGAAGAGAGAAGGAGAAGAAAATTGTAAGATATTTATATTATTTTTTTATAGAAACAATAAATTTAATTTAATTTGTCTATTTAGACAACTTCCCGTTGGAATTTTGAAATGAAATTTTATATGCTTAAAGAGGACCTTCTCGGGATTACAGGAAAATTACTTTCATCCCGAAATTTTCCTATAACTTTTGGACTTATTAATTCTTAAAGTTACGAACCCATAGGAAATGTATAGTGAAATATTTATGTATTCTTTGCATTTGTATATTCTATGAACGTAAACAAATCCTCAAGCAGGCACTGGATTGGAATGTAATAATAATAATTTTCTTTTCGCCCACCTTTTTTCTCCTCATATAACTCCGGGTTCCCCTCGATGATTTATTTACCATCTGATACCAGATCTTATAATCCTACCCTAATATATATAAATTCATAAAACGGTTATCGTCTAAAGTCTTATATGGCCTAGCTGCCGAAAAGACAGTGAATGTGTGTGTGAGGGAGGAATGAGAAAAAAGTGTGAGTGTTTAAAAAAAAAAAAAAAAATTTCTTTTCATAATTAAGAAGAAAAGGCGAGGGTCCGCCGCAGGCGGGCCTGAGCCATCTGGAGGGGAGTCCAGGGGGGCGAAGCCCTCGGCCAGGCCAGAAACCCGCCGAAGGCGTAATAATTAAATCTCTCAAATGAAAATTGTTTTATTTAGATTAAAATAAAATGTTAAATCCTTAAACTTTTAATTACCCCTTGTTGGTCAAGATTGATGAAGAAGGGGGGGGGGGGGTGGCAGAGGATGTCTGTCTACTCTATTATTTAACTCCTAAGTGCAGAGAGAGAGAATCAAATAGAGGGAGGAGGCGATGTTTAATTCAAACATGTGTCTGGCCACTAAAGATTATTTACAAGAATAGATGATGATCCTCTTGGTCACCAACCAACAAAGACAAGGAAATGGCCTTTCTTTAAAGGATCCCCCCTCCCCCCCTCTCTCTCTCCCTCTTTCCTTTGCAAATGGTAAGGACAAATCCTAAAGAGATCAAGAAAATAAAATGACGTATATATTGGAACTACTTTTATACTTTCTCTTACCTCTATATATATGTTAATATATTATTGGATTCATGTCAAAAATTCGATGTCGAGATTTTGACGGATATACACGTTTTGAGGTCCCCTGAATCCAAAAAAGTGGTTTTCGCGACATGGTCTGTCAGTGTGTCTGTGAACAAAATATCTCAAGAACGGAAAGAGCTAGGAAGTTAAAATTTTATATTTAGGTTAGGCACCCCCATGGGACGTGACACGAAGCTTTTGAACAAAATCGACCAAAGAGTACTAGTACTTTACTGATGTACTTTTTTAGTTTTTTTCGATTTTCTCTAAATTTGCTCCCACGATTTTGATTAAAATTTAAAAATCAATTATTTTTTAGATTCTCTTTAAAATGTATATTCTCATTTTGTGATTGAAATCTTCTGAAGACCACTTTACTCTTGTTCTCCATAGAAAAGATAGGAGAAATGGTTGCCATGGTAACAAAATATAAATATTTACTCATAAATTTTACATCTTGAAATTTGAATGTACCGTACTGTCGGAAACTAAATATATATCGACACAAAAAATCTGGGGTGACAAGTACAGAACGCAACTTTCGATTTTCGAAGGTAAAAGAAAGTTGTGTGCTGTGCGTCAGTCACACCAAATTTTTACTTTTTTTTTACAGTATATAGTTTATTATTTATGGGTATAATGTACCAGCTTGGTGTATAAAGTCCAAATTGTTAAATTTTTTTTACTTAAATTTTATATTAATGCGCAAGTCCCGCCGAAGGCGTTAGCTCTTGGAGTGACTATTATAGAGAGAGAGAGAGAGAGAGAGCAGCAACTAATCGACATTTTCATTCAAGTTACACACGAGAGAGTGAATCTAAATGGATGCTGTTGCTCCTTTCCTCTTTGAAAACAGATAATTAAATTTCTTAAGAGAACTTTAAGCGATTGTTAATTAATCATACTAGAAATTTGCGCGCGTTTAATGATTCATTCATTTTGTCTAAACTTTGATTATAATTTCTCTCTCTCTCTCATCTTTCAAATAAAAGAATTTATAATTCCATCATCAAGTGTCTAGTTAGAGAGAAGTTTTTATTTGGGTGATGATAAAAAAAATATCAAAGAGATTGCATCTTTTCAAAATTACAAACAGCTAACATTTAATTTGCAAATATTTATTTCGTAACAATTGAAACACAATAGATTAAAGAAATTTTTCTAACTTATTAATTAGCTAATAAAATAAACATTTTATTATATTAAATTGGAAAAAAAAACATTGTGTGGTTTTATGAAACCACGATGCAAGAGAAACTTTTTTTCGGATCGTTCAACTGAAAATTTTCAGAAAATTATTCAATTAAAGGTATTAAAATCGCGTTTTTTTAATCTTAACTTAATAATTGGAAAATGGGAAATCAATAGACGCATGTTAAAAACTGAGAACAATATTTATTTAATATTTGAATCATTTTAAATTATTTTAAAAATTATATTTTATCAATTTAAAAATTGAATAATTAAATCTCACAATTATTTTTTTATAATTCGTCATATATATTAAATTTCAACTTTCCTATTTTTGTCGTCACGCCTTGTGACGTCATGGCTTGGTAGCGTCACGGCCTTTGACGTCACGGCTTGTAACGCGACATGCTGATAGAGGAGCGAAAAAATTTGAGGCTATCAAATAAAAGTTTCCTATACAAAATTCATATCATTTTACCTTTTTTTTTTTTTTTGAAATTAATACAAAATAATCTTTAAAAATTAAATATTCAAAATTCTCTTCCTACTAGTCATTTAGACAAATAGACAAACGCTACCTTGATATTTCTATCATCACCCAAAATGAAAACTACCCTCTAACTAGACACTTAATAAACTTAATAGAGTATTTATTTATTTTTTATTACTAATCAAGTATCTTTATTAAAAAAAAAAAAAAATTTATCATTTAGTCCCTCCACCATTTTTCTTCGTAATTACTCAATCAAGCCAACCCGGAGTATGTGAGCCAAAAAAAAAAAAAACGAAAAATCATTCATTACCTTGCATTCATTAATTATCATCGTAAAAAGAGAGTGAGTGGAGGGATGTATTAATTATCAAAATAACGATTAAAAAAAAAAAAAACCCCCATCAATGACTGAGAAATTAATGAATCAAAAAAAAAAAATTTTGTAAAGCACAGCACACAACTTTCTCTTACCTTGGTGAATTAAATTCATAAGAGATTATTGGGACATCGAGCTATAATTTTTTTAATGACTTATTAAAAAATTATCGTAATTAATTTTTTTGTTATCAAGCAAATACAAAAAAACAATCTGTCCCAATAATCTTTAATTTTTTTTTAAATTTAAAAATGAATTTATTGTTATTATTAATCACATATTAATTAAGAAATTTTTAAAATAAGCTTAGATGATTTATTTAAAAACCAACTGTCAAATTAGTTCAGCATTCTTGCAATAGATGGCAGGCTAGTCTAACAGCCGATATAGTATTAGCCTATATTTATATATTTTTCAACTTTTATAAAAGATACATAATATATAATAACATTTATAAAGTATTTAATGTTAAAAGATCAATGAAAATCAACCAAATGCATTAAATATTATTAGCTACCATTCTGGCATCTCTTGGCAAATTTTTGAATTACTTAATTTTTTGGGCATACTTTTTATGACACACAACTTATCAGGAAAAACATGCTTAACCCATTCGGTCCTATTCCGCCTTAAGACTCAATACATAATTTGAGCTATCCGATGAATTTATTTTTGTAAATAGAGAAATCCTATTGAAATTTCTTGGAATTAAAGCATACTCTATTCTCCAAGTCGTTTAACTATCCAGACCTGTTGCAAAAAGGGGAAACTCTCTGTGAACGTCCTAGCAAAGTGTTCAAACGGAAAATAACATTTTACGCTGCGTGCAGGAAGCAGGAGAAACCTTAAGAGCTCAAATGAGAATGAATGAGAGAGAGAGAGAGAAATAAATAGCTATCTCATTCATAGGAATAAAAAAATCTCGTCTGACAGCACTCAACTTTCTCTTACCTTCGATATTCAAAAATGCTAGTAACAACAGATTTTTTTTTTATTGAACGGTTCTTTTACCTAAGGACATATGGGTCATTCCATGTCAAATCGACAAATTTTTTTCCTGACCCCTGCGGATTTCGCTGAAAATTTCCTATCTTTTTTCTACCCCTTAAAAGACATTTTTGAATTTTTTTCAAATTTTTTTTACCCAACTAAAAAAAAGTTATGGATTTTTGAAAAAAACTGCTCTGTTTTTTCAAATAACTATAACTTATTTTAAAATTGATATTTCGGAACCCCGCAAGGCAATAAAAATTTTGTTTTTTAATGTAGTTTTCAGAAAAAAAATACAAAAATTATTTCAGAAGCCCGGATATATGAAATATTTCAGTTTTTTTGAAAAAACCATAACTTTAATCCGACTATTTTTTTTTAACTCAAAAAAAAAAAACTTCAACTAATTCTACAATTATGCCCCCTAATTTCAAGATGTGCCGACGATTGCTTCTATTTTTTTTTTTTGGTTATAAAATTTTTTTTTTGAAATTTGGTTTATTTTTTACGTAACTTTTTTATGAAATTTTTTCAGCTTTCTCGTGAAACTTTAGAAATTGAAAAATGATATTTTATTCGAAAATTTTAAGTCATCATATTAAAAATTGTTTTTTTTTTTTCAGTCTCGTACTGTACTGATTTTATTTTTTAGATACTCTTTAAAATGTATATTCTCATTTTGCCATTGAAATCTTCTGAAGACCACTTTACTCTTGTACTGCATAGGAAAGAGAAATGATTGACATGGTAACAAAATATAAATATTTTCCCATACTTATAAATTTTACATCTTGAATTTTAATATATCGGCGGAAACTAAATACATGTCGACACAAAAAATCTGGTGTGGCAAGCACCAAGAGTTAGAGAAGGTTGTGTACTGTGCGACCACACACACCAGATTTTTTTCAGCATCCCTTTTAATGGAGTTTGTGTAGTCACACCAAAATTTTTTCTCGTAAAAAAAAAATTAATTATTTTTCCATCTATCACTTGCAATCATCTCAAATCGTTAATTAATTAAATGATGATGATGATGATGATGATGTTTTTATTTAATTTTAATTTCTTCCACAATAATAAATTCAAAAGGTCACATTTTATTTATTTATTTATCATCAGCATCATCATCATCATCAACACACAAATGATTTACGATCGGGGTTAGGATATCATTTACAGTTAATATATTTATTTTATTTTATTTTTTATTTTTTTTGATAAATAGGTGTGTGTTTATATGTGCGTGTGTGTGTGATTGTGATAACATGCTAGTGACGTAGAGCTTAATCTGGTTCAGCTCTTTTGACGGCCGGCTTATAAAATAACTCTCTCTCTCTCTCTTCTTTTCAATAAAAAAATCTGGTGTGACTGCTCGCACAGTACACAACTTTCTCTTTCCTTCGGTAATTGAAAGTTGTGTTCTGTGCTTGTCACACCAGATTTTTCGTGTCGACACATATTTCGTTTCCGCCGATATTTTAGAATTCAAGATGTGAAATTTCATAAATATGGGAAAATATTTATATTTTGTTACCATGGCAACCATTTCTCCTATCTTCTCTATGAAGTACAAAAGTAAAGTGGTCTTCAGAAGATTTCATTGGCAAAATGAGAATATACATTTTAAAGAGATTATAAAAAATAATTGATTTTTGAATTTTAATCAAAATCGTTGAAGAGAATTTTGAAAAAACTGAAAAAGCACATCAGTAAAGTACTAGTAATCTTTGGTCGATTTTGTTCAGAAACTCACTGTTACGTGCCAGTGGGGTAGCTAAGACTAGATATCAAATTTTAATCTCGTAGCACTTGGCGTTCTTGAAATATTTTTACAAATCAATGACCCTCAAAATGTGTATTTCCATTAAAATCTCGTCACCGAATGCAATACTTTCTAAACTGTCTATATATTTGACAATGAGAGACAAGACCCAGTGCTTTTGAATAGAAAAATTCTGCATTTTCCTGATTTTTTTGAGCCATCTTGAGGACATTCCTGGACTCTAAAATATTGAAAGATTTAAGAAGGGTTCAGGAGCGACGTCTAAACGTACTTAGAAAAAAGTAAACTAAAAGGAATTTTTCAATGCAGTTTTTTTTTAAACGAATTAAATTCATAAGAGATTATTGGGACATCGAGCTAAAATTTTTAATGACTTATTAAAAAATTATCGTAATTAATTTTTTTGTTATCAAGCAAATACAAAAAAAAACAAGATGTCCCAATAATCTTTAATTTTTTTTTTAAATTTAAAAATGAATTTATTGTTATTATTAATCACATATTAATTACGAAATTTTAAAAAAGGCTTAGATCATTTATTTAAAAATCAACTTCAAATTAGTTCAGCATTCTTGCAATAGATGGCAGGCTAGTCTAACAGCCGACCCCCTAATAGCGTATATTTATATATTTTTATGCTTTTATAAAAGATACATAATATATAATAACATTTATAAAGTATTTATTGTTAAAAGATCAATGAAAATCAACCAAATGCATTAAATATTATTAGCTACCATTCTGACATCTCTTGGCGAATTTTTGAATTACTTGATTTTTGGGCATACTTTTTATGACACACAACGCCATCTTATCGGGAAAAACATGCGTAACACCTTCGCTCCCGTTCCCCCTTAAATATAAAATTTCAAGCACATTTCAAATTTATCAAAATTGGCGTTATTTGACCCGACGTAAATTTTACTTGCCAGAGGGGAATTATTAAAATATAAAACCCATTTCTATTAGATGTAATTATGAAATGCTTGGGAAATTACATACAAATTCATCTGGTCCCTCTCTCTCTCAGTTATTTAGGTTAAGTAGTGATTAAAGACGGAGACATTCCTCGACTGATTGTCTGCCTGTCCCTTGGATTCCAGTGGAATTTTTTTCCTATTTTATTTCTACTTAATTGAATAATTCATTTATCAGCCTCAGAGTGGACGAAAATTTCTCTAATAACAGGTTCATTAGAAGTCTTATTTCAATTACGAAAGGGGTTCAGAGCAAAAGTGAGCCAAGTCCACTTTTTAAATAAAATTTTAATATATTTAAGGCTGAATAGTAACGAAGGTGTTACGCATGTTTTTCCCGATAAGATGGCGTTGTGTGTCATAAAAAAGTATGCCCAAAAAATCAAGTAATTCAAAAATTTGCCAAGAGATGTCAGAATGGTAGCTAATAATATTTAATGCATTTGGTTGATTTTCATTGATCTTTTAACAATAAATACTATAAATGTTATTATATATTATGTATCTTTTATAAAAGTTTAAAAATATATATAAATATAGGCCAGATATAGGCTAATTCGGGGTATATCGGCTGTTAGACTAGCCTGCCATCTATTGCAAGAATGCTGAACTAATTTGACAGTTGATTTTTAAATAAATCATCTAAGCTTATTTTAAAAATTTCTTAATTAATATGTGATTAATAATAACAATAAATTCATTTTTAAATTTAAAAAAAATTAAAGAATATTGGGACAGATTGTTTTTTTTGTATTTGCTTGATAACAAAAAAATTAATTACGATAATTTTTTAATAAGTCATTAAACAAATTATAGCTCGATGTCCCAATAATCTCTTATGAATTTAATTCATTTAAAAAAAACCGCATTGAAAAATTCCTTATAATAGTCTAGTTTTTTTTTTTTAAGTAGCCTACGTTTAGACTTCCCTCCTGAACCCCCCTTAATAAAAAGTTTTGCAACTTATTTGCCTTTTTTTATGAAGAGATTTTAAAATACAAAATAATATGTAGCTATCTAATAAGTTATTAATAAAATAATCTTTTAAACAGACCAAATATCTTTTGTTTGTTTACTTATATACATTTTGCCTTCAATTTATTTCTACCTTGCGGTTATACTTAATGGTCAATTAAATATTAAAATATAAGAGAGAGATCTTTTTTATTTAAAAAAATGTAAAGTATTTTGGCAATTTATTTTATAATAGCAGCAAGCATCAACGTTTAAGTACAGTGCGTATCTTGAAGTAGGCCTAAGTATCAGTGGCGTCATTTTGGGGGGGGGGTAGGGTGGAAATTTGCCCCCCCCCAAGGGCTCTGATTTTTATAAAATTTTATATTATTCTAAATAAAATACTCCAAAATACATCTACGAGTATACAAACTGTACAAAATTAAACAATTAATTAAATTAAATATGTTTTGGCCAAATTTGAGTACCCAATAGTAAGTAATTTTGCCCCCCAAGAAGTTCCCCCCTCCCAAGAAAAGTTTGACGCCACTGCTAAGTATCTTTAAACAATCGATACTATTTGATATTAACGAGACGCAGCTTACATTTGGTAATCGAAAGTTGTGTTCTGTGCTTGTCACACCAGATTTTTTGTGTCGAGATATATTTAGTTTCCGCTGATATATTAGAATTTAAGATGTAAAATTTATAAGCATGGGAAAATATTTATATTTTGTTACCATGGCAAACATTTCTCCTATCTCCTATATGAAGTATAGTGAGCGCCACAATTAAGTCCCCACCTGATAGCTTTAGCCTTAAGGTATATGTTATAGTAAGTGGGGGTCTGGGGGTGTGATGCGCAATATATGGTCGCCATCGACCACATAGCCTCTCCACCCCAACTCCACACTCGCCTACACGTGGTGCCCCTGTTACGCTGAGCAACCTGGTGGAAGGTTAGGGGTAACCAATCCCAGCGGGAAACCAGGTCAGGAAGCTGAAGAGTGTTGGGGGGTCTAGATAGGGCTGGTACCTGGCATAGCTGGGGAAGGGCCTCCTAGACCGGGTAGGGACAGGGACAGGTTTCCTACTCTATGGACGGCGGCGGAATAAGACAGGCTCTCAAAAGTACGGCGGCGTTCCTCAGCCCTTAAAACTTGGGGCTACTGTCTTTGCTACTTAAGGGTACTTGCTTCTAACTGGTTGTCTCAGCTATCTGTGCCACTAGGACCGGAACCTGTACCTGAAGCAGCAGGCGGGGTATTATGTGCAAGCCCCCTGTTATCACCTGCACAGTCACCCTCACTCATTCATCCCCATCTCACACCAACAAACTGCATATGATGGACCCTGACAGGAGTAAATATATCTGGAGTAAATTCCCCAATCGGATCTCCGGGGGGGAAACCCCGCCTAGGTTTTCGTAGAATGACATACAAACGCCGTAGCAAACGCCCCTTTCCTTTTTAAGAATTGCATCATGAAATGTACGTACAATGCTAGACAATAATAACTGCCCTGGAGCGTCGGACTGCAATAATAGATCGGGAACTGATTAGATATAGCATAGATGCTGCGGCCCGAAGTGAGACACGGCTACATGAAGAGGGCACCATCTCTGAGAAGAATTACACATTCTTCTGGAAAGGTCT
>JAKCPI010018617.1:0-10531 GCA_023213315.1 Euborellia annulipes | reverse complement strand
ATGTACTTTTTATTTGTTAATATTAAGGTCCTGAAGAAGGAGCCGTTTGAGCTCCGAAACGTTGGCCTATAGCGGAAGGATATAATCCGAATAAATTTGCCTGAATACTAGCTCTGAATCTATTTATTCACCCTCTTTCAATCACTTTAATATACTTCAAACACGTTTAATAAAATAAAAAATACTTTGATATATAGGTCTATATCAGGGTTGCCCAACCTTTTTTTGTCCGTGGGCCGGATTCATCATGACATACGATTTCGCGGGCCGGATTCTTTATAATTGCATATCTTAGTAACACCTTTGAAAAAAATTCAACATTTTCAATGAATTCACGAATATGTTTGTGCTGATTCATTTTTTTTAAATATTTATAAATTTTATGAAAATGTTGCGTTTTTTAATTTATTTTTAGAATTAAATGAAATCATAAAAGGTTAAAATTTCAAAAGAACAAAATCTGTACTCACGATTTATTAATGTGAAGTCTGATGTTGTTTTTCAGAAACTAATTTTTTAATATTTGGTTCAAGTTGAGTGACGTTCATCCTTAATATGGAATGAAGGTGATCATCTGAAAGTCGAGCGCGAGACGCTGGTTTGGCTCTTTTTAAAGTTGAAAATGTTTGTTCACAAATGTACGTGCTTGCAAACGCCGTTGTCATTTTCATTCCAAGGTTTCTCAAATTCGGATAAGAATCTAACGCTGCATAAAAATCTGGTAAGGACTTCTCGCGAAAAAGATCCTGTAATGGTGTTTGGCATTGCAATTCAATTAATTCTAATTGTAAATCACCTGGCGCCGTAGAAACATCCACTGTAAAAGGATTTTCAAACAAGCGTATTTCATTTTTAATCCGGTGAAAATCTGCAAATCTATCTTCGAAACTTTTGCTGAGTAATTGCAGCATCTTGGTAATTTTTTCACTTGGAAAATGATCATTTTTCCTTTCTTTACGTAAAGCAGTGCAAGTCGGAAAGTGCGTCAACTGTCCTTTTTCCGTTTGCTGTATGAAAAGCTTTAATTTTGTTTGAAACGCACATAAATCAGCATATACATGGGAAATAAGTTTGTCTTTGCATTGCAATTTGAGATTAAGTTCATTTACATACGCAGTTAAATCACAGAGTATAGCTAAATCCCACAGCCACACAGGGTTACTTAGTTCGTGGAGCTGAGTTGATTTTTCAATAAAGAATATATCAATTTCATGTCTCAAATCAAAAAATCGCTGTAGTACCCTACCGCGGCTCAGCCAGCGGATTTCGCTATGATAAACCACATCACCATATTCGGCTTCAATTTGTAAAAGAAATTCTTTGAATATTCTGTGATTCGTAGAATATGATCTTATTAAATTTACGGATTTAGTAACTACCTTCATAACATGATCTAAATTTAAAATTTTTCCACAAAGATTTTGTTGGTGAATGATACAATGTATATCCAACGGCGGTGATCCATTTGATTCCAGCACTTTTTTCCTTAATCTGGCTACTAGCCCATTGTGCCGACCAACCATAGATGGAGCGCCATCTGTAGTTATGGCCGTTAATTTATTCCAGTCAAGGTTAAGATCATCAAAAATTTCGGATACTTCCTTAAATAAATCTTCACCCGTAGTAGTTGTTTTAATACTTTTCATTGCAGCAAGTTCCTCCGTAACTTCAAAACTATTATTTATTCCACGGATGAATACAAGCAATTGCGCAATATCAGTCACGTCCGTAGATTCATCTGTAGCAATGGAAAACATTTTGAACTGACTTGCTTTTGATTTTAATTGTACCATAAGATCACTTCCTAAATCTTCTATTCTTCGTGTCATTGTCATACGTGATAAACTCACAGATTCGAATGCACTTTTTTTTTCCGGGCACACTTCTTCCACTACCGCCATTAAGCACCTTTTAACAAATTCCCCATCTGAAAATGGATGAACTTCTTTGCCTATTATGTGACCTACTCGATAGCTAGCTCGCACAATCGACTCATTAATATTTTTCGCGTTGTTAAATAGTTTGGTTAATCCGCCAATTTCACTTTGTAAATTTGTAATTTTATTTTCGCGGCACACACCGACGTATTTGTTATATGTCTGCTTATGTTTGGAATCGTAATGTCGTTTGATGTTATGTTCTTTAAATACAGATAAACTTTCCTTGCAAATAAGGCATAAGCATTTTTCCCCTTGCGCCACAAAAAAGTACATGTTTGTCCATTTCTCTTGAAAAACGCGGCACTCACTATCCACTTTACGTTTTTTCGTCGACATTATTTGGGGTAAAAATATTCAATATTATAAAACTTTCACAAAATTAAATTTATATTTTTTAATAACTTATTTGTCAAAAATTACCACTAGTAACTCCATGATTATAACTAACTTCACTCTGTAGTCACCTCGACTATCGGCCACTCGCGGCAGCACTAGTCGACATCGGCATGACACACACACACCGTGTCATGCCGATGTCATGTACAAATACAAATTATTCAATCAAAATACATATAACAATATCAGAAATATTGTAGTTAATAAAATTCACAGAAAATACTTTAATAAATTTAAAAAATACGCGGTATTTGGTCAATAATTTACGAATATCCGACTAGGAGCTCGCGGGCCGGATTGAGCTTCTTCGCGGGCCGGATCCGGCCCGCGGGCCGTAGGTTGGGCACCGCTGGTCTATATGGTTTAAATATTGATGAAATATAATACATAAAGAGCATAAGATGCCAGTTAAAATCGCTGGTGCAGCTGTGTTGATTGCGGTCGAGACGTTGTAAGAGAGCGAGCAGTAATATGGCGGCGTGTCGTCTTGTTCGTGTTGCCGTTATGGTCACGTGGCGCGCAAGCTTCCTTCAATGGCCGCTAGGCGCATAGTTTTCTTTCATGGCCGTTAGGGAGCTTGAATACTTTGAATCGGTGAAACCGACAAACGTAGCGGGGTTCAATCTCATGTGAGTTGAGCTCTTCCCTCCATCTATTACATGTAAACTGCTTTCCCAAGTCTGATAGTAAGATTTCGACTTTCCCTACTTCTTTGAGATTATGCCGGAGTACAACAATGGCTGCTTGCGATGTGATTCTTTTACTGGGCCTCAGCCAGATGTATCGAGAGGACAGATCAATAAAAACGAACACGTATTTGTAACCATACTGACTAGTAGGTAATGGCCCATATATGGCTACACTGTGAATGTGGTTAGGATAAAATGCTATAAGATGGTAAGCACCTTCTGAGAGGTATTCGGGTGGAAATTTAACCTTTTGACATATATCACAAGATGTTATTACGGATTTAACGGTTTTTGTCATGTTTTTCCAGTATAGATCTCGCTGGAGAAACCATCGAGTCTTTACTATGCCATAATGTCCGTAAAATTCATGGTACTCCTTAACAAGGTAAGATTGCCAGTTCTTCGGCACTACAAGCTGTATCCTTTCGTGTTCGTTTGCTGGGTTTTTAAAGAGAATATAGTTCTGTGTAAAGAAGATACTCCACTGTCCATTTGCTCCACACCTGCTAATGATCTTCTTTAAATTTTCATCTTCAAATTGCTCTTTCATGATTTGCTGTATGACAGAGGCATTTCGTGCTTTCAAATCTGGAACTTAGTTCCTCCCTTAATTGAGCATTCGTGCTACTCATTTCGGACTTTAGTTCTTCCCTTGTCGAACTTAGTTCCTCCTTTATTTGGATATTTGAGTTTTCTATTTTCGCGAGACTCTGCAGAATCTGCTGCAGAACAGGGTCGGGCTGAGGAAGTGGGGGGTATTGATCATGGTCATTTGGAGGTGGGGAGAGGAAATAGGAGGATGTGTGGTAACACCTTCCTCTTCTGGGAGTTCCTCTCCTTCGTCATCACTAAGGGTGTCGTGTACTGGGATATTGTTAGGAGCTGCCATGGTGGAATGGGCTTGAGGGTCAATATGGAGAACTTGCCTGGAACGTAGGTTCCTTCGTCCTTCCATGGACCCTGACTAAACTGGCGAAGATTTGAGATGATTTTTATGCTCGTGTGGGCCTTTAAATCAATCCCAGCACCTCCACCATATAGTGGTTTAAACTACCTACTGGCAATTTTTTTTCCACGCCTACCGTAATCTAGAGTGGGGGTAGCTACTCTTAATTACCGTAGGACTTTATTATCTGCTTCGCTGGGTCCAATAAGGGCTGATTAGACCCTTAAACTGGATGCTGTTAAGAAAATAAATGAAGAGCTGAAAGAGTTGAAAGAAAGGTGCTTATAGATACAAAAAAAAAGAAGTGAGTTTAAAATTATGAGATCAGATTTAATACGTTGTTGAATGGTGGTTGTACATGATTGATGTTCCTCTCTTGCCGTATAGAAGGCACTTGGTAGGCCAGATTGTGGTCCAGTTCCGCTGGCCTGAAGAGATAGAGGGGGAGGGGTGAGGTGCTGATGACGATGTGGTGGTGATTTGTGCGTTGCTCCTTGTGAAGAAACACCCTCTTTCTCCCTTGTGGCGTTCCTTGAAGGGCACTTGTGGTATTTTAGCCCGGGATGAAACAGCTGATGTGATGAGAGAGAGCGAGAGAGAGAGAGAGGTGACCTTGGTTGCGTGCGTGTGAGTGACTCCTTCCACAAGGTGCCTAGGTATGCCTGTATATGTGAGTCTGTGAGAGCGCGTTGCCTTCAAGACCTCCTCGCTCCTCCTTCCACTTCCCACTCTTCTCCTTGCCTATGTCCGTGCTCTCTGCTTGCGGGTAATGGATGACATCTAGTATACCAAGCGAATACTAACCATCATTCAACCAAAGATATTATTTGAAATTAAAAAAAAAAAAGAAAATTAAAAAAAATATTAAAGAAAGATTTGTATATAAGCAACCATTTGATAGGAAAGTGAAAAAAATAATAAAAAAAAATTAAAGAGAATTTAGAAAAAGAAGGATATTATTAACACACAGCCAATTTCATGATATTTTAAATATATCATTACAACGTTATTTATGCCCAATTGCACCGCCCAATTTAAGTATGACTTAATAATAAGTATCATCAACCTGGCAACGTTGTAAATTTTAGTAATATTCTGCTGATTTATTTTTTATTTAATAATATAAGACTTAAATGGTACTGTTATTCATTAAAAGATATATATTTGGGGGTCCTGGCATCTCATTCTCGCCATTTGGGTTTTGAAACATGATTTTATTTTCAATCAGAGAACGTGTTATCTTAGCAACGAGCGTGGTTAGCAACGGATGACAATGAAAGTGTGTTAAATTTTATACTTAACCCCCAAATATTTAAGCCCTCGATTTCGGGGGCTTAGCAATGACTTAAGTCAAAAAACAATATTGATAATATAATATTAATTAACTAATAATAATACATTTTTTTGATTCGATTTAGATTTTTCTTATAAAAAACATGAACAATATGAACATTTTCGAGGATGATCTATATTATATATACGAGTATATTAGCTGTGGGTCTGTCCGCTCATCCGTCCGTCTGACCAACTTCCCGTTGGAATTTTGGATCGAAATTTTGCAATCTTATATTAGTAAAGCAGTGTTTTTCAAACTTTTTAAATTTACAAGTTGAAAAATTCTGGCGTCCCCTTGGTCCATAGACAGACAAAAAGTTTGCAAATCAAAAGACAATGTAAATTATATGATTTTCTTTATTTTGGTACCTATTTTCTTTCTTTCTGAAAGTGTGTTTTTATTGTAGTATAGAACTTTGCCTTTTTCCTTTTGCCTCCTACCCCCCAATTGAGGCTTCGCCACCCCCCTAGGAGGCGCGACCCACAGATTGAAAAACACTGTTATAGAGTGTCAGCTCGTTATGTTTGTGTCTTTACTCTTTCTGTGTTGGTATTTTGCTTATACAGAGCGCGATACTCAAAAAAAAAAAATATATATATATATATATAAAATTGTTATTAATTAATAAAAAATCATGAAAATTAATATTTTGTTTCCCATTTTCTCATTTTTCTGAAATTAATATTTATAAACAATATGTATTTAATTTAGTTTATGATTATTAAAAAGAAAAAATTATTAAATAAAAAATAAATCACCAGAATATCACTAAAATTTACAACGTTGCCAGGTTGTTGATACTTATTTTTAAGTCATACTTAAATTGGGCGGTGCAATTGGGCATTAAGCCTTTTAAATAATGTTTAACAATTAGGGGTGATTCATTTCTTCATTATTATTTAAAAATTAATAATTTTGAGATATTGGTTATTTCATTTAATTTAGTTTTTTAATTAAATATCAATGGCCTGGTCTTGCTTTACTGAACTGTCCTGCCAACTAGCGGCTATTTCTCAAACTATCTCACTGGAATTGGCTGTCAAATTTAAATTTTGATCACTTAAGTTTCAAAAATATTTAAAGCGAAGCATTTGCTTTGCATGAAAATATTTTTAAAACCATTTTCCCAAAGAAATCTCGACGACAACAGATTTTTAACAATCCCGCAGAGAGGGAACCTATTACTGAGATTTTATTGTCTGATTGATTGGAATTTTTGGCACAGATTGATGAATGATGGCATTGATGACAAAAACGACAGCTGGTGCTAGGACATGTTGATGTTTCGTGCCCAGTAGCAAGACAATTATTGCAGGCATTGGCTTGTTTAATAAAATTAAGCTTTTCAGTTTGATTAAGAGTCAAAAATTTGTTACACCTACCAATGTGGTGATTTTGCTTACAAAATAAACAATTGTATAGTACACTAAGCCTAGAACATACACAAAGCATCATCATTTTTTGATGGAGTTACTCCTGGCAAAGGCTCCATTACAGATGACCCAGATGAGACGCTGTCTTCTTCACTGCTTGATTTTTGCTCACAGTTTTTATCGAATTTGAGACGTTTTTTAACAAGGTCTTTTCCTTTTTTTGAAAGTCTTGCTGAGCTACTCCCACGACCACAAGTGGTTTTGCATCCTCGAGCATTACTTCGTGCTTTCTGTTCAGCTTCCTTGGCCTCTTTAGCTTCCTTTGATTCAATTAAATGAGCCTTATAAGGCGAAGATGTAATTATTGTGGAACTGCAGGCCTTTCGGCCTCTAGTTGAGTTCCTCTTTTTGATTTTTGATATGGGAGCGATGTCAAATGAACTTGTTATAATAGACAGAGAACCCTCCGAATCATCAAGCGTAGCTGGTGACAAAGTAACACACTGCCCTGCTGAAGATGTTGACGGTTGATTCGGGTCAAACTGCAATTTCTTGTAGTTCGTCCACGCAGCATTCGTCTGTTACTTCAGAAACTCTGGTTTTCTGTAGTTTTTCTCTTAAGCACTGCTTCATAGAAAGTTGAATCTCGTTTCTTGTTTGCCCCTTCAATGAATTCGGCATCTGAGAACAACCTCTTATTTAGAGGATATATTCCTGTCACTTTGAATCCATTCATGACTATTTCAGCTGTTTGGCATTTAATGTAGGCTTTGCCAAACAGGTCCATTACATCAAAAGCACTTTGAGCACGTTCATTGAGCCGCAACCATTGCCGGATTTCCTCATTGTAGTACTTTGAGAGGACCCACGAAGGTTTTGTCCAAAGGCTGCAATTTATGGGAGCAATGAGGAGGCAGGGACACAATGGTAACGAAATTAGCTTTTGCCAAATCAATAACGTCAATGTTCTGTGTGTGGCTAAAATGGCCATCTAATAGCACCAACACTGGTTTTTCCTTCGTGGGATTAGTAGAGTCGACGAAGTGTCTAAACCACTGAGTGAAGGAGTTTATTTGGACCCATCCGGATGGGTGAACTGCAAATTGTGTTCCAGATGGATCCCCTTTCTTCAACTGCTCACTCATGTATTTTCTTGGGAAAATTACTAGGTGGAACAAATGATCCACTAGCACTCATACAGGCAATAACAGTTATTAGGGCACCACGTTCTCCTGATGTTAGGGCAGCTACCTGTTTTTGCCTTTAAGTCCAATTACTTTTGGTACTTTAGATTGCACGACAGAGATGCCAGTCTCATCGACGTTGTAGATTCGGTCTGGTGTGAATTTTTCTTGTCATAGACGTCTTCCAAAAAATTATAAAACTTCTCTATGTTCTCTTTGCTGAAACCAAGGGCCTTGCTGTAGGATGTTCCAGTAGGTTTCCTTTCTGACAGCTTTGCTTTGTGGCGTTTAAGAAAAAGGCTAACTCACTTTTTACCATCAATATTGTCTTTGAAAGGATGTTCTAAGTTATTCTTTTCTGCCACTTGTACGGCCATCCTTCTCAAGTCATTACGAGTAAGACCAAAAAAAGAAGCCTCCATAGCAAGGCAGTATTGAACTAATTCTTTTTCAAGATATTTCCCCAGAACTGTAGACCTGCCTCTCTTTGTTTTTGCTGCCTCCTCAGGAGTGCCATAGTTTATAGCTGCTTTCCATTCAAGTTTTCAAGCCCTAGGGCTTGGCGACTTGAGGCGCCTCACAGCAGCTATGAATGGAACGTGTTAATTTATCATTCATCTGCCTTGAAAAGCGGGTAATATAGACATTAAAATTGCACTAAAGTATACCCTAAAATCATCAAAATCCATGCATACCTGTCATGGTTTAGAATAAATAAAATCTGAGAAAATTACACATACACATTTCTGAATGGAAATAAACATTAACAGAAATATAATTAATCGAAAGAAAAAAGATAGTATACATACCCATTGACTTTATCAATTTTATGATTTCATCATATTTCCAAACTTTATTTTTCATATTTTCTTCCATTTTTTATTTGAGGTTTTTGATTTTTATAAATAATATGACAAAAAATATCAAAAATATTTGACAGCATCCAACTTAACCCTATTTAGGCTCGAAGACCAAGTTGAATTGCTTGGGCTTCAGGGGGGAAAGGAAGCGGTTTCGTAGGCGCCTCATGTCTTCGAGCCTAAGTTGAAAGTAACAGTAGGTTCCAAACCATCAGCTGCTGTGAGCAGTCTAAAAAGGTGAATGGAAAGCAACTTATGCTTGATAACCTCATAAGGGTTGTTTTTGGTACATCAAATTGTTTGGAAGCCTTCTTCCAGCCCATCTTCTTTGTTCGGACTACGTCAATAGCTTTAGCCATTATAGACGGACTCCACTTCCTATGGTCAACCTTCCTCTTGAAATCTGAAACAGAATTTTAAGACAATAATAGTAGCATAAAAATAAGGGGTCCACTTTAGGACACTTAGGGGGGGTCAACTTTACACGACTATAGCCTAATTACTTTTTACTTTTTAAATTTTTAACTGAACGTTTAAATGAGACAGCTTGATGATAAATATTATCTTTATTCCGTACTATTTAAGAATAATATATGTTAAAAGCATTACCTTCAAAAGTGTAGGAGAAATGTCGAATAATGAATGACACTGAAAAAATTTTATCTGTTAACAAATCACGTAATGGCGAACTGACAGCTGGCGGGTGAAGTAGGTGAAGTGAGCGCTCTACCCTTGTAGTGGTAGAAGTCTAAACTACTAGTTACGCTTAGTTCCGATAGATTTAAGCACCGTACAGAGCAAAAAAGCCAGGGGTCCACTTTTTGGGCACTTTCCTCTATTATTTAAATTTTATTTAGTATAGTAGTAGTGTGCCAATTTTATATTTATTAAGAATATAATTATTCAAAATGATTTTTCTCAAATTAAAATTTTTTTTATATACATTTGATACAAGAGCAGGTTCTATGGAGGTGGGAGTTTGTAAAGGGTCATCTCCAACCCGATTTTCTGTGGCAGTATAAACTCAGGACAATATATTTTGCATCAGGGCAAAAAGTGAAGGCACCAAGTCAATTTCCAGACTCAGTAAAATTGGCCAGGGTGAAAACAGGACAAATTTATCAGAGGGAGGATACAAACAGGTCAATATTTGTTGATTCAGGAAGAGAACAGGTCAGAATCGAGGACAAGACAAGGACAATTTTTTGACTCGGGATATCGCGACTGGCTCCTGTCTCACCTAACTCGCTACCATGCATCTGCCTTTTCTTTTATATTTGTGGCTGGATGGGTGATATACGCCCAAGGGGGGAGAAATCAGAAGGCATATATTTTAATTTGATAGAACAATTTAAGGGTCACCAATTTAACAATCCACATACAGGTTGATATAAATTGCGCTGGTCTGCCCGTTTCACTGTTCTCCTTTTGCGACGTTGCGGTTGAAAATATTATGCATTTAACAAAAACTATACTCTTTATAAAAAAAAATTACATTTTCACAACTTTAAAATTATGAGATCAATTTCTTTTGCATTTTATTAATTTTTAATATCAAACTTACATTTTTAAATATCAGATTTTTAATTTATTTCATTTTAAAATTATTTTCCTAATTAATTAAACATATTTGAAGTACGTTTCCTCTTTGCTAATTACTGTATGGTAATGCCACCTAGTGGTCATTCATCAAAACACATCATTTTTTTCTCTTCAGAGAGCCTTTCTTATTTTTTTTTTTTTGAATTTAAATTATAAAAAAAATTATTTTTCTTGCACCTATTCTGGGGAGAGTAGTTTTGCAACG